>VZSF01000994.1:313847-398504 GCA_013398295.1 Chionis minor
GGTGGGGGGGGGGGGGGGGGAGGAAGGAGGCAGCATTAAAATTTCACTGGCATAACCTGCATGACTAGGTGCCCAAATCATCTTCTGACGGCTGAGACTTTTGAAGAAAGCAATCAGTGCAGCAGGAATAATGCACTTATCCCCTTCCAAGCAAGCACAATCCCCTAACTCCTTCCATTCCAAAATATCTCTCTAGTTTTCCTTCCTCACAGCCCCAAACCCTTCTAAGGAAGCTTCTGAATCAAATAATAGAAGAGCCCTACCTGGACAGCTTCAGAGTGGAAGAGTCAACAGTTGGAGGGCAGGGGGAAGAGAAAACACTAAATTTTCATCAACCTAATAGCAGAAGCCTAAGCATATAACCTGCTTCTGATCTATCTTTTTAAGAAGGCTAATGCAAAGAGAACCTGTTTACAAAATGCTCCAAAAGACAAATTAATAACCCTATTGATTTTCCATCACTTGAGCCATCATTTTGAATGGAACAGACTAGTATGAAGCTGCACTGAATTAAGCTAGTCAAGCCCCCGTACAGCTACGACAGGCAGCTGCTCAGAGAGTTTTTTCCTCCAATCAGGCCATAACAAAGATTCCCCAGTCAATGTCTTACACAAGCAAAAACATACTCACTTATCAAAGACATAAACTTTTTCTAGAAGGCAGGAACTGGGGTAGTTTGGTTCTCTTTTTTTACTAAGAAGACAGGAACTGTAGCACCAGCAAGTGAAAGGGATCTGTGGGGACTATGCCTCTTCCCACCTGACTTCTCTCCATGTTTAGCTGGTCAAGAAGGAACCACAAAGGACTGTAGCAATTTTTTAGTAGGCAACAAATAAATCATGTTCAATCAGTTCAGCCCAGAGTTACAGCGGGAAGGGAGACTAATCATCATCATCCACACAATAAGGATCTAAGTGTCCTACGAAGCAAATGGAAAGATTTCTCTAAATACACTTCATGCACTGCACTAAGTGCTGCACGCAGTCTTCGTTTTGGCTCTGGATGAGATCACTAGGCAGTCGTTACTGATCTTCAACGGCGCTGATCTCCAGCTGGATCCACACTGATCTCCACCACCCACCAATACTCTCCTGAGACAATGCAGTCCAGACCACATCCAACCAGCATGGACACCTCAGAAAGCTCAGCCCTAAAGGTCTTCCGCAGCTAAAAAGCCCGCTGGTAACAGGCAAGTCATCCTTGCCGTTCTCAGATTCTCCTGTAATGATTGTTTTTTAACAAGGCAATTGAGAACAGTCATTAAAAAGTAAGACTAAAAGGGCAGGCTAAGAGGCTTCCTAGTCTTGCTCTTACATTAATATTCAATATCAGGAAAATTAGCACAGTGAATTTTGCACTATTTGGTCTGGTTAAGATCATCAGAAGTTGGTCAATTTAATGGACAATAAGGGAATCACACTATTTCCACTTGTGGGGAGGTGCCAGAAACACCACAGTGCTTACACAACACCACACACACAGAAGTGGCTCTCTTGCAAGGTGGTCACTTTACATTTTCTAAGTTGCCCATTGACTTCAGTTTAATAAACTAAAACACCAGCAACCCCATCCCACACACTACACACTTTATACAAATTAATTATTACAATTTATTACAATTTATTTTTACTTGGGAATATACTTAATTTCTAATAGTTTTCGATACCTTAAAAATAATACAGGACAGACGGAAACAGGCAGCAGTTTCCTGCCAGTTTCTGTCCTGTATACAAAATTACGTGAGAGTACACCCTCTAAACAAAATTACGCGAGAGTATACCCTTTAAACACACTTTGGCACGTAATTCAATGCTCATAGACCTCTCCTCTGCTCTGCTGGTTCCTGGGTACATGATTTTACTACAGTGACATTTCCTGCATGCCAGCAGCGTGGCACAAATCAGTCACATGTGCAGAACCAGATATCATTCCGAAACCTTCTCACAGGGGTCCCTGCCCTCTATCTCATTCACTCGAAAAAGATCCTCTCTCAGGTCATAAGGCACTGGGAGAGGATTTTTTTCCAATGAGTAAGTTTTGAAGATACTGAGAGATTGTCATTCCATAGCCACAGTCAGCAGTTATGTGTAGTGCAGTAATGGAAACCTGCATTCTCGTTCAACTACGTGACTGTGGACGAGTCATCCACTGGGCTATGCTAAAGAACGCTCTACCTGTAGCGATGGGGCACCAGACCTAAGTGTGACTACTGTAACTTGCTCTGCAAATCAGATGTCATCGCAGCCACCACGAATTCATACCAGAGCTCCAAACAGAAACAAACGAAGCCCAAGTCCTCGTGACAGCCATTCTGAGTTGACCTGAAGCACTTCTCGTATTAATCTCAAAACAGAGTTAATAACATTTCCTTTAATTTACAGCTTGCAAAACAAAAACTTAGGGACGCAAAGGGGACAGTCTAGATCACATAATGGGACTGTGGAAAAGCATGTGACTGAATCCACATTGCAGGATCCTCTTCTAATTCTTTAGGCATTACATTGCACTTACTGCAGGAAGATGGCATCCTCAAAAAGAACAGATATATTAAATAATACAATGTTTACTGTACAACCAAGAACTAATGACAGGGAGAGAAGAAAGAACATCACGTTCTCCTCTAACATTCTTGGCTTTTTTATTATTTTCATTTGCGGTTAAATTTAATATCCCTAAAAATGAAGGCCTTGAAGGTATCAGCCAGCTGGATCCAACCATTTCGCAAGAAGAATTAAGCAAGTTTCTTGGTGTAGCCCCGCAACAGCCTTTCTAGAGTATGCCTGGCTGAAGCTCACCATTGCGAACACAGCAATGCCAAAGTGGAATTAGGTAGAGTGTTCAAAAAAGACTAAAACCACCGTTAACAGGGACATGTAATGAAGGTGAAAATGTAGAGGAGTCCTCAAGACATGAGCAGAATTCACCGCCATCCTCTACAGCAAAGACACTCATATAAGAGAATGCTCTGTATCCATGGGTGCTCTCACACAACTTATTTCCTTCTTACACAGTTCATACCATCAGTTGAACAAGTTCAACTGTGTTTATCAATCAAGTCAGGAGACAGGGAGCTATTTCTTCTCCATCTAACTTGCTCAGAAATTTATCTTCGCTTCCATCTGTCTCTACTACTCGAGCTCTGGAAAAACACATATTAAGCATGTATTACTGTAGAGAGAGGTTTTCTAGTGATACACCTATTAATTAACAGAGCTACTGACAATTAAAGGGTGCTGACTTACATGTAGCATACATCCCAGGGGTGTGAACAATCCCTTTGCTTCCTACAACACTTGACATGCAATCCAAATTTCCAGTATTATCAAAATGAAAAAAAAATGTTTCAACTTCCCATCAGCTTACTGCAAATAAGTTACACAAGAACCAAAGTATTATTTTTGCTTTAACGGTGATATTTACACGGAAATTATCAAGTCCATTATTACGAAATAGAGACCAATTTATGCAAGGGTGGTGGTAAGCTGAGGCACGGAAAGACCTAATTGAATTGAAGACCTAATCTTGCTGTAGACCCAGCAAGAAAACAGTGGCAATGGTAACAGACAGAAGACTGAATTTCGACCCTATTATCTAGCCTCTGGATTACAGTTATTTCTGTTTCATTCTACTGTAACCCAAACCTGTTCCAGCCCAACTTGTTTCCCCTTTTGTTCTCTGTTATTCTTAGAAGGCAGCAGATAGGTATGCAAAAATATCTAATGTAATTGAATGCTCTTCTGCTGTGCAGGTATTTAAATCCATTTATCACTATGCAAATCTTACAGGAAGACTCTGACATGCTGTATCAGCTACCTCCGTCGGTGCTCTCCATGATTCCCTCGGATCAATGACTTGTTGTCACCTCTCCACATTAGTTAGTGTGTCACAAGAAGGAGATCCCCAGGCCAAACCAATGGCTCACCCATTACCGTACGTGCTGCCGGAGATCAAGGCCGTGCTGCCAACAAAACACCCGGCCAGAGGAGACAGCGGACGTGATGCCAACACAGATGAACTTGGCAGTGTGGGAGAGAATAGCTGGATCAGGAAACGCAGAGAACACTACGATTTGTTTGCCCTAAATCTTATGGGAAGGTTTCCTTCAGAGGCCACTAAAAAGAAAGCTCTGTGATTCCCAAGATTAACAGAGATAGGAAGAGCGGCAGCAGAGTCCTAAGAAACAACACAGCACAGAGATGCTATTATGCAGCTCCCTTTAATATGGTGACACTCTTGGTTTATTATTTCTAATGGGATGGAGAGAAGAGGCAAGGCTGAATTGTTGAACTTGCATACAAGGCTATACTCAAATAGATAAACTAGGATTTTAGGGCAACGTAGGTTTGCTTGTTCAGCTTTTATTAAGGCTATTATTTAAAACCGTTGGCAACAAGTTGCCCCACAGTTTTAACCCAGGAGTTAACCAGCCTGAGAGAGGTGGGAACGTTTCGGTGAATTCACTGTAGGGCACAATCGTATCTTGCAAAACAGCAGTTGCGGCGAAACAGAAGCACAACACACTGCCTCCAAACTTTGATCAAGGGCACAACCTGACAGGTGAGCCACACAGGCACGGCAAGGAGGCACGTACACCAATGGGTGGCAGCTGCCAACAGTCCTAGTGTCACATCCCACGGGACATGGGATTTGAATGCTACCATTTCTCAGCTGCTCTGAAACGAGGCAGCTCCAGTGAGATTTGCCAGCACTAGCGACGGTTGTAATACTGTCCCAGTAAGAGTATCTCTGTAAATCAGGGGTCTGCAGCCTTTTCTCATGTGTGTATCTCTAGAAACTTCCACCAGGAGCGTGGACAGAGAACATCAGCCTCCTGGGAGTATACCTGGTTTTCTCCTTAATTTGGCTGATGCCTTCACAACAGTCAACAAACTCCTTCCCACCTGCCCAGCTCCCCCTATATCCCAATCTCCTTATGGTTTAGGGCTCAAGAAGCCCGAGAGCAAACAGCCACTGAAATTTTCACTTAAACTAAAGAGCCCTTCACTTCCACCCCGAAACTCAGGCTTACAGCCTAACGCGTTGCAGGAGACCACTCCTCTAGCTGTGGTCAGCTCTTGGGGACCGTGAAGAGAGCCCCAAGCATGCGGGTTGGACTTAGTCTGTAGGATGAAGAAACAGCACCAGGTAAGGAACTGGTAGAACTGAAGTAGTAGAGAAAGCATAAATAGCATGACCAAAAGGTCCACGTGGTAAAATCATAGAATCATAGAATGATCTAGGTTGGAAGGGACCTGGCAGACCATCGAGTTCCAACCCCCCTGCCATAGGCAGGGACACCTCCCACTAGACCAGGTTGCCCAAGGCCACATCCAGCCTGGCCTTGAACACCTCCAGGGGTGTGGCCCCAACAACCTCTCTGGGCAACCTGTTCCAGTGCCTCACCACCCTCAAAGTAAAAACTTTCTTCCTAATGTTTAAATCTAAACCTGCCCTCTTCCAGTTTAAAGCCATTCCCCCAATGGCACCGTGCATGGCAGTAGCAAACAGACTCAATAAACCTGACAGAAATGTACAATTTCTTCAGCTTTTGCAAAGCTTTTGCCTACAGCCTCCTGTTCCTGTCCCTGCCACCATATACACTTGGGAAAAAAAATGTGGAAATTTGAGATCTCTGCAGAAGGCAATTCTGTACTGAAACTGAATTAAATCTTACTTTCTGGAAAAAAATCCAAACTGCACTATTTAAAACACCTTCTTCCTGACAGAAGTATAGAAAATTGAAACAATACCCCCCCACACACTTCTTAATTTCATGCTGTATTAACTGTTGCATGCAAACTATTTATAATTTCTAAAAGTTTAAACCAGTAACTTCACTTCAAATAGTCCATGGTTAAAAATAAGCTGTATTTGATATTATCACTTGAAAGAAAATAAAACCTGTAAGGTCAGTGATACGCTTTAACTTAATAGCTCTGTAGAATTTGAGAATTTTAGGAGAGACTTTGGGTGGGAGGAGCTGGGTTTTTGGTTTGTAGTTGCAGTTTTGATTGGGTTTTCATTTCTTTCATAAGGGGATGTTTCTGTTGGTTTTAGGCCACTGCATCTCTATTCAAGTTATATTATTGTCCCTGTGCTATCAAAAAAAAGATACAAAGAGCAAGCCCCTGAAATAAAAAAAGAAATGGATACTAATCTATAATTATATATAATATATCCATATATACTGCTTCTCTCTGACTACTCTCAGAACCTATCCCACAAACTCATTAGATAAAAAGTTGATTTTCACTGAAAGTTTTCTAACTTAAATATCTTCAAAAACAAAGCTTCAGTATTTAACCTATACAAAACTAACAGATTCAGTTATTTAAAGGGTAACAAAGGTACACAGAATAATGCCAAGGTATCATATTATAATTACTTTAATAAATCTATCAGAGTAAGGGATTTAGCTTTAGCGGGTCATTTCACCTCTACCAGTCCACTAAGTCCACAGCCAAAGCTAAGGCTCCACCTGCAAAGTGCTCTACCCTGCTTCATACCAAACTTCACCTCGGTAGTTAAATGAGGCTTTAGGAAAATGCATCCTCAATACTTAGTACTGTTTCCTTCAGATCTCACTTTGGTACTTGAGAAAGTATCAGCTTGTGACTTTAAGCTATTAACTAGAATAAGTTGCCCAGCTGGAGTTCTTATTAAAAATATTGCATATCCACTGAAGAGGTTTTGCTCAGCAAAAAAAGAAAGGTGGTTTAGATATTAATTGTACTGCTACACACCAACTGTTTTTCTACAGCTGCCTGCACAAACTCCCCACCAGCACGTTCTCCAGGCGACAAGGGATGTGCCACAATTTTATGCAGAGCTGCGCTCTCTGTGCCTCATAAAGCCTGGCCTTCAGGAACGCACGCAACAACGTAGGAATTGGGGGATGACAAATCTCATGAGCCTTCATCAGCTGCGAGCAAATTAACACACATGCCCTTTTCCCTCTGGGGTCATCAGTTTTTCCCACTGACAGGACGGTAATCTGAAACAGGGAAAGACTGCCAGCAGAAAGCCCCTGAAGTCCATCTCTCCATCTGCTGCTTTGGGCCTTCAGAAGTTTCCAGTGCTGTGAGAAGTGGAATCCTGCACTACTTAGTGATGAACCGTCATCTACTCTTCAGAGAACTGATGCTAGAGGGTCAGATCCACAAGTCAAACCTTTCCGTCTCCTCTGTGTGACTAACACACAGGTGGGAGGAAGCAGAAAAGCTCTGTAACTACAACAAAGAGGATATTGACTCCATTAAGTAAAATATTCTCTGCATTACTAGTTGTAGAACATTAGGCAGAGCAAAGAGAACATCATTGCTCAAGAAAGCAAAGTTGCCAAAATAGTGGAATTTTTCTGAGTGGTTTTTCCACCTGACATAAGCGTATTCCATAAAATTTTGACAATATCTTTTTTAATTTTGCTTCCTCTTTGAAAGAGAAGAAAAGAATATACCTTTGATCAAAGATAACCACCAGAAGCAACAGCTTTTAAAATGATAAAGGTGTTGCTTTATCATTTTAATCGGCATTCAGACTACTGTTAGGAATTCTTTGGGAAAACAGTTCTCAGTATCACTATGCCCTGCATATTTCTGACCTTCAACATAAACTTGAGGAAAAAAAAATTAGTAGAACAAGCTTCTCAGCACTAGAGGACAGAATCACTCACAGTAACCTTGATGTTACAGAAATTAGCATTCCAGGAAGCAGGAAGACTAGACAGAACAGGGCCAAATTAATTTGGTGGTTTCTGTCGTGCAGAGATGCACGTAAAGGACTCTGCAAACACCTGTCCCTCTTTGTGAACAGCACTCATGCTTTTGGAATGACATCAGGACAATATTCGGTGGGAAACCAGTTCCTGCTAACCTTACTAATACAACATAAAACCTATCCGAATGTGCAAGTCCATTCTAGGCTGGCAAAACTATTTTTGCCAGGCTCTCAGTAGCAGGGCAGCAGTGTGCCAGGGAGCCCTTCCCATTAAACCCTACCAACCGCATGGGAAACATTGAATTTGCTGGGCCAAGGTCATCCTTCTGCTTGCAATGCAGGACGACTACGGAAGAACCACTTACCTGGAACCTGTGAACCAATTCCAGTGACTGGCTGTCATTCTGGTCTGCTTCAAGGATGACATCTGTCAGTTTGTGTATGATCACATCCAAAGGGCCCTGATCTTCAATGGGTTTAGTGAGGTCAAGCTGAAGAAACCAGAGAGAAACCTTTTATTAATATACACAGGATCTAAGGTTCGTGTCTCTACCACCATCCAAGGCGTTGCTGCCACAAAGAAAGCATTTACTTCACATGCTGCCTTTATTTTGGTATGTTACCCAAATCCCTGAGAATTTACACTTCACTGAATGTCAGAAAACTTTACTCAGACTTTTATTTCTCAGCAGTGTAGATGTAATCCCATGAAAAAGCAGTGAAGTCATTGGCAAGGACCCTTCATCCAAACACCTCCCTGTGCTTCTCCACCAGGAGCCAACATTTCCCTCTTCAGCTCTCTTTCCTGGTGCTTACACATACATGCAAAAGGAATGAGCCAACAAAGATTAACACCATTAATAAAAGGAATGCCTGCTGTGCCCTTCGCCCTTCGGGATGGCACGGAACAGCACCAGGACAGTGATACAGGTAACACAAAAGCAAGTGACTCAGGATCTTTGCAAATTCATCTGCTGCAGGGACAGCTATTTAGCCAGCAAGGAGGAATGCAGCTCCCAGAGCGCTCCCACTGGCAGACGTTGGCAAGTCAGCTGGATAGGAAACAAAGATTTGTGGCGGGTCGTGCAGAAACTCTGCTCCAGACAGCATGGAGAGGCACGTAGTGATGTGTCACAGGGCTTGGTCCCCAGTACCAAGATGGGCTTCGAGGAGCAGAGGAACCACCTTTACTGGAGAAGGACTGAGTTAGGGATCTCTTGAGGAGGCCTTAAAGCAAAGAAGGCTACTGGACCTGATGGAGTGCATGCAAGGTTACTGTGAGAACTGGCCAATGTCATTGTGAGAGTGTGGAGATCCCAACTAAAATCAGAAAAAAATTCCACTACAAGGACAGCCTGGTTGCAAGCACAGAGTCCCACAGAGGCTGTAGGATCTCTGTCCGTCAAGGTTTTCAAGACCTGACGGGGCAAAGCGCTAAGCAACTTAGTCTAAATTTAATGCTGAATCTGCTTTGATCAAGATGATGTATTATGGACCCCTAAGGTCCCTACAAAACTTAATGATCCCAGGAAGCTACTTACCAGAACTGGCTCATGTTCTAGCCAACACACCAGGCTGCTCACAGGACAAAAGCTACTACGTTATCAAGCACTGATCCTCAACCAGTTGCGAGATCTACTGCATCAGTGACAACTTAACCTTGTACACTGCAAATCAGGAACACCTTTGAAATGAGAGAGATGTGTGCTCACTGATGTTACAGTTATGTTCACGCTTCCTTCCATTGCTGCTACCGCTTTTATTCAAGTCTGGCAGAAAAGGAGGTGGGGGGCACAGGAGGGAGAGGAGGGCTGGGCAGAAGAGGCTGATGATGCTCTGTTTCGATAGAAGCCTGGTCTTCACTCTCTCATTAGCTTGAAGTTTGTCCTAATAAAATTTCCCACTCTACAGAAATAGCCCTGCTTTGAATTAAGGAGTGCTTTAAGGAAGGTAACGATAAGACAGAATGGCTTGAGCTCAAGCACCACCAACAAAACTAAAACAGCAGAGACCTAGCAGCCTTATAATAATTTGCTAGTTGTTAATCTAATTAATCCATGTAGCCGAATTGCTTTTCTTGTGTAAGCACTCTTATGTGGGCTGGGCTTGCTTGAGTGGAAGAGCTGAAGTTGCCTATGGCACAAAAGCAAACTGAAAGTCAGCCAGTTCTTCCCAACAGAGACCACGTTTTCTTGGCCATGTCTATACGATTCCGCTAACAGTTACAGCTTGAGGCTCTAGTACTATCTTTGAAGTACTTATGTAGGTTCTAACACAACTGAAAAACCTATCATGCATCTGTCTTACAAGAAGACTAACACAGGCACAGTTCACAGGTGGGCAGAAGACTCTCTAGGTACAAACATCATGCAGTTGTGAAGACAAACAAGACCGACTCGATGTGGATGCTCAGCGATGGGCAAGCTGTGGCTGGCTGAGGCAGTCCACAGAAGGTCTGGCTGTCCTGGCAGTTACATTTTTCCTCCCACAAGCAGTCCAGCAGGAAGGCTAAGGGCAAGCATAGCCGTCTGCAAAATTAAGGCAACACGAAGCCAACTGCAGCTTGGCTAAGGACATGGAAGGAGATGGATGATCTACTTCTGCACCCAAGTTCCAGAAAAATCAGGTAATATCCTTAAAATAAATCTCAGATGACCACACTGCTTTTCCTGAGGTTTTTTCGTCTGCCTATCACATCTGGAAGGAGGCAGCAAAACAAAGGTTCCATTTAACTGGGTCAGAAAGTTCCCAGTTGCCAAGGTACAAAAATTTGAATTAATCCTATTTTCAGGACTTCCAGTTTGAAAAACTGTGAGAAGCAAGTAAGTATTTGACTGGTTACCCCTCTACATTCTTCCTGCAGTTGCAGCTTGATCTGCACAGAAACATTCAGAAAACAAGAAAACAGTCCTCCCTTTCAGCCTTGACCCAAGAATAGAAGTAAGCCTTCAAGGCATATCCAGGCATTTTCAGCACAGTGTTTTCCAGAAGCATAAGACATCTGAGCAAGATAACTTCTT
The DNA here is from genome assembly GCA_013398295.1 of Chionis minor. NCBI lineage: Eukaryota > Metazoa > Chordata > Aves > Charadriiformes > Chionidae > Chionis > Chionis minor. Next base: position 324,584 of record VZSF01000994.1, read on the forward strand.
CACAACAGCTGTGCCAGCTAAAAGCAACTGGAATATTTTGAGAATGAAACCAAATGCACCTAACTTTGCACATTGTAAAGCGTTAAAAAGGGCCCCCCATAACAGTTCTCTGCTTCCCCTTCACCAGGGAAGCAATGCAAGGAACAACAGCACGCTAAGGCAGCTCCTCCAGTAGGAAGTTCAGTGACCACTTCCAGTTGGCTCAACAAAGACAGCAGGTACATTTCAACCACACAAACCTTCAAAATTTGATCCAGTATTTTGCGGATTTGAGGATCAAACTGTTTGCAAGAATAAGTTCTCTGTGTTCTGGGCCATGCTGCAGAAAGCAAATATCCCTGGGCTGTGCGGAATTTGGAAGAGATCCACCTTCCTTTTATATACCAAGAAGAAAAAAAAAAAAAGAAAAAGAAGAAGAAAAAAAAGAATGTTTGAGGGGAAAAAGAAGCCTTTTCAAATGGACTATCAGACTGAAGCAAAAGTTAGGGAAAGTAGAGTGCAAAATTTCTGATGGCCCGCTGCTGAGACAAACACTGATTCATTGTTTGTCATCAGCTGGAATTTAAGCCCTCCTACTTCCCTTCTCTTTCAGCATCTCTCTTTCCAAATGATCTTTGCATTTGACATGATCACCCAAAGGTTTGTTTTTGCACAGAACTAACACCATAGCAACAGAAGTGAGAGAAAAGATTTATCAGCACCAGCTTGAAAAAATGGAGAGATATGGCTATGGTGCCTTTTCTTCTGTGAAACAGGCTACAGCCTTCTCTGCTTGCCCTTTTTTATATTAGGGGGGAAAAAAAAAGCAAACCAGGTAGGTTTCATGGCATTATCATTTACCATCAAAACCCAGCAGAAATCAGGTGAATGACATGGAAGACAATGTCAAAGCTGTACACAGAAAATGCCAGACACAAGGCACATGCCTTTCCAGGCCTTACAAGCCCATACATGGAAGAAAACAACCTCTGGATAAATGCTTTTATCCTAGCTGGCTGCAGCTAGCCTGCTCACCTTCTAATAGAAAGACTGACTGGGAGTTAAAAAACTCTGCAGCTGAGAAACGTCACGGTTTGCCCCATCGCCTTCCCACAGCTTCCACTGGTAAAGCAAGTTACAGGCATCCAGAGCTCCATCTCTGCCTTCCTCTCCCCTTCCCCTGTCCTCCAGAAACACACAGCCAGCACATTATCCAAATCATTACCCAGGAGGGCAAAAAAAGTTTATTTCCATTAAGCATAATTTGTTTAAAGTTTTGGGGTTGTTTTTCTCCAGAGCGCTGGCAATCCGTCTCTATTGCAGGGACAGGGCGAGCGCCTGGCAGAGTGCCACGGCTCTCCGCTGGTCCCAACTGCAATCCCACACGCATGCATTTCTGGAAGCCATGCTTAAAAATAAAACTACGTCCAAGTGAAAAAAAAAAAAAACCCAACAAAACTGGATTGGTTCACGCAGGAAAAAAACCAAACAAGTGCAAAAGTTGGATTTAGCAAAAAGAAATATCATTTATCTAAATGATTAAAAATAGGTTTGTATTTTTTTTATTCAGTGTTTCCAGTCCACGCTATAATCAAATCTATTTCAGAATCTGGCTGAGCAGGATTTGTGGTTTTTTAAAAGCTCTTCTTCATAAATAGTTTTTGGATTAGTATTCACGTGAAATGAAGTCTTAATACCAACCTGTTCTGTTCTCTGAACTGAAGATAGATCTGTCCACTGCAATATCCCTGAGGAATTTACAACTCATCTCTCCCTTTCTATTCATCCTCAATTTTCTCATAAAATATTTCAATTAAAACTAATCAACTCATAAACCTATCATTTAAGCATTTTGCTCCCAGTCTCCAATCGGCTAACAAACTCCACGCACCAGAGTACTACACTAATTTCTTGCTTTGTTTCAGTTTTTATTTGACGCTCTCCTTAGGAGCAACAGAATAGGAGTGTGTGTCCCTCCCTAGCAGCCTGTCTCGCTGCAGGTGGAAAAACCTCATGAAAATTTCACCCAAAGGAGGTGAATGAAGATACGGAGAAAATCACCAGAGGTGACAGGTTTGTTCTGAGCCTCCTCACTAGGCAGGTACCACCAAATCATCAGATGTTACCTTGAATGCTAGAAAGCTCAATAACATGCCACAAAAGGGAAAGGATCTGCCCAATTTTCCAGTAGAGACTTGTCGATACTCTGCTACATGTTTTCGCAAGTCACATTTCAAAAGTCCCTTTGTGGTAATTTAACCATTTTCCTCCCTGTCAACCGGACATACAGCACCAGCCTGACCTGACCTCTTTGCTCCCTGACTCCCGGGGCTGTATATGGAATTTTCTACACGAATCTATTATATCCTGTTATTCAGATACTCAGTTAAAGCTGCACTGACCCCAAAACATGTGGGGTTTATTTCAATCTTAATTCAGCTTCTTAAATTGCACTGCACGTAGACCTTCAGGTTTTTAGTCATCATCTTCCTCTCCTGGGGCTATTTTCTACCCTGTGTCTTCACCACATGCATTTATATCAGCAGACTTGTAAAACAAAGCTTTTTAAATTCTCCCCTTCTTCCCCCAGCCCCAGCATTCACCTTCGCTATGCATGAATCCTGAGCAGATCACCATGGAAAAAAGTCACGAGCTCTGGCCTAGAAAGCCAAGACTTCAGGAAGCTGAACCCTAACAGCTGATGTACTGGTGGATGCTATTCTCTCCCCAAAAAGCTCAGAGATGAAAGCCTCTAAAAATATCTGAAGCACTCTGGAGAGGGAAGGGATGCAGCAAAAATCAATACTGCCAAGTTCACTGTTTCGCCGTATTGTAAAAAGTAAACAAAAGTACGCAGCATAGTCTAACGACAGGAGAGGTGGTGGTTGTATTTGAAAGGAAGTGGGGAAATTCCCTGAAAAGAAATGAGGAAAACAGTTGTGCACGTCCATTCATACAAATGAGACCTACTTACGTGGAGCAACAGCGATAGAACAAAATGGTGCAGAAGCCTGTCTGCTCTCCTGACAAACCAAAGGAAATCCACAGGACCAAACAAGACCAGCACATCCTCCTTTCCCAAACTAAATCCAGCAGTTGCAGTCCGGTGCTGTCCCTCCACCGGGACTACACTCAACAAACCCTGTTGTAAGGTCTATGCAAGGACAAAGCTGACACAAGTGACTCCCTGCCAAAGCCGGCGGAAGGTGGCACAGTATATACCAGCGTACATTTCTTCATGAGGAAAGACATATGTTACCTCGCAGATGAAAACCAGGTATTTTCACCAAAAGGCTCTCTATAGCTCCTAGAATATTTACATATTCAAACTAAATAAACATTCACATATTTAAGAGAGTTGTTCCTCATCCTTCTGATCAAGCAAGACAGTGACCCGGGCTGTCGTCACGCAAGCGTTCAGCACTTGCTGCTGCTAATGGGACCAAAGGATACCGAGGGAGAACATAAACCCCTCTGTGCGATGGACGGAAACACCGGTTCTGTCCCACTGCAAAGGGCAAACACGGACCCCACCACCAAGGGCTGTAAAGAAAGAGCAGAAGGTTCACCAAGAGGCCCTGTTTTCTCTCTCCACGTCCCCTTTCCCCAGCCATCCTTCCCCGGTGCCAAATTAGCTCGCACGTCCTGTTGCAGCAGCAGCAGCAATCTGAGAAAGGAAATCCGCCGCGGAGAGGAGCCTTCCCCCCTCGGCTCTCCCGCTCTCCTCTCCTGCTGACAGCAGGAGAGAGCACCGCAGCGTCGCTAACAGGCCACCATGTTGGAGGGGAACTCCTTCCCAAGCAGGAAGGAAACGTTGCTTGAAAATACCCTACCTTTTTGCTAGTCTTCTCAGAATCGAGAAAATTACAGGCTGGCCAAAGAGCTTACCTTTCTACCACTGCGGGATGCTCGCTCTACAGGTCATCTTTTTGTTGCTCTGCCCAGCTTAGTTAAGGGAACCACCATAGGAGAAGGAAAGCGTATCACACGCTGGGACACGTCACTCAAGAATTTCTGGTGCCAGTGACATCCCAAGCAGCAAGAGATGCCTAAAGGTGAGGAGCAGCACAGCATAAGCTATGAAGCCCTGCTGGGTTCCCATTTTCTCAGATACTTTAACACCAGAGGAGAAGATTCTGGGTTTAACAGATGGTTTCTTTACATTTTCTTGCGCTGGCAATAGAGTGGATTACTTTGCATTCTGCTTGGCACAAGTTGCCAGGGAGTACGTGTGAGCACTTTGCACATTTTCAGGAGTCTCACGCTGCCACTCCCCTGGAAACTAGGCATGATCTCCGAAACGCCTGGGAAGTTCTCACTTCTAGCCATACTCTAGACAAAATGAGGCAAAAGGAATCTCATAACTTTTTTTACACTACATGTACTACCATACATAGACACCATTTATGATCCCTTCCCCAGCTGCTACACGGACTGACTAACCTTTGCACATTCAAGGCTTGTCCCGCCATCACACAATCCCCCAGGACCTTGGGGAGCATCGCCTCCCCGCAACCTCTTCTCCACCCTCCCACGGAAGGAAACAGGGAGCCAGCCCTGCTGTCACCTGTGCGGTGACAGTGACAGACTGTGACTCGCGACTCCCGCGCAGCGTGCAGAACAACGCCGGGACAAGTCGCTGCACCTCCTTACTCAAACCTCTCCCACCGCCCCCCTCCTTGCTCCTCTGACCCTGGCATAGAAACCTCCACCGAGCATCACCCTCTGGCTAAGCACCAGCTTTGGCTCCTTCCCTTCTTAAAAAGCAGAACGAGAAACCTCGTGTTTGAGCTATGGCTAAAGCTCTTTACAACAATCACCTTCTCTTCAGTAGAGATGTTTTTACCCAAGACTGGAACTTTGTTACTATATTGTTTTTGACTTACCGCCCAATGCAAAAAAAAAAAAAACACAACTCTAGAAATTAAACTGTAACTCAGCTTGGCTTATCTCCTTCTCTCCTGTACAATACTTCAGCAGCATGGAAAGTTTTTTCCAGAACTTGCAAAGATGCAGAAATGGCTGCTTCCAAGCACAACATTAACCCAAGAGCTCATGTCCCATTAGGGCTGGACTGCAGCGGGTTTTGGTAGGCAAGTGGTTAAGGAGTTCAGCCCTGCTCAGGGACAAACTCCCTGAACAATTGCCGATTTTCAGCACTGCAGGAGGCATAATCGATGTTACTCGAATCCGAAAAGGTCTCTTGCCAAGGGTGTCTCCTGAGGTCACCAATGCTCCCATGGATTAGGAAGGGCAGCAGAACAAATCCAGAGATTAGCAGAGGAGAAAAGTGTAACAGAAAATGTGTGACACGGGAGGATTAGCGCTCCAAAGAAGGAAAACAAGTCACAGAAAAACAAGCTCCTGAGAAGAATTCGCAAGGCTGAGACTGCCTTGCTTTACTTTCTGTAACTGTCAAAAAGACAGTGGTCACGTACACCAGATTAAAAGGCCATGCAGGCAATCCCAGTAGTGGAAAGAATGTGGAAATTACAAAGTGGTGCACAAAATCTCTATCTCACTGCTCGAATTTAAAAGTTCAAGATCTGCTTTGGAATGGCCAGATTTGACCCAGAAAGTCTAGAAAGGCTTTACAAGGAAGATTCTTAACGTTTCTTTGAGTGAACTGGGCCAGCTCTAGCCCAGTAACTGAACTGACAGACCAGTCACTCCTGCAGGAGAGCAGACATTAAAGGAGGAGTGGAATGGAGAAGCCATCCATGCCAAACACTCCAACTAATTCAGAATACAGAAATACCGCAGCACTACAGCCCTGGTAAGCAATGGGAGGGGGGACGAGCAGGGTGCACTTCACACTTCACTTCTCGGAAGCTTTCAGTGCTTAATTATAACATCATATAAACATTCAAAATATCAAGATCTGACAGCACTGCAAATACTTTTTTCTTTTTTTTTTTTAAATAACTACTGGATTCAGAGAAAGTTAAGATGAAAGAAAAGTGTTCTTCTGAAAGTTTCTCTTGGAGCCTTGTAAACACACACTGTACATCCTCCCTCCTTTGGCCATGGGATTAGATAAGTAGAAGAGCTGATACGTAAGAAACATTCCCCAGAAAGCCTGGCTACCACCCTTCATCCTAAGGGCCAAGGAAGCTCAGCTCTGGACTTACACCACATGGCTCAGGCTCAGCTTAAGGATAATCCTTCAGCAGCACCTGCCAAACATCAAGAGCAGTCGGTGCTCGGGTGTGCACGGCTGCGCTTCCCAAGGGATTGGCCAGTGCTGTAATTCCGCCTTCAACAAAGCCTCCGGCCAGGCTGGCAGCACCCTCTTCGCTGGATTTTTAGGTGCATTTCCCCTCTCCCAAGAGGCTCTGGATGGTGCTGAGTTGTAAGCAAATACAGGTAGCACCCCAGGTACGTTCAATCCAGTCTGCTCATCACTTTGCTGAATTTCTGTTGCCTTTATTGCGTACCACGGAGTTTAAATACATGTGGAGAAAGCAATAGCTGTCAGGGTAGAAAGTTTTTATGCTCTTCATTAACCCCCTGCCTAATTTGGGTCCCTTCTGGGAAAAAAAACCCACCCAAAAAACCACCCAGAATTGAAACATATTTCTCTTAACAAAGATCCTTCTTCATCCAAACATATATAAGAATTTATAGTGTTGCTCACGGACACTGGGTAGCTAGTAATGTTTATGGAACCGTGAAGGGTAGAGGAGGAGGAGAGAAAAGTACACTGGAATACAACAGGGAAGAAACACAAAAGCTTTAGAAGACTTAGTCGGCCTAAGGAGGGAATAAAAATGGGAAAAGGCTGCTTTTAAACAAAGAGAAGGCCACACTCAGGCTCATCTGTATCATATCCCCATGCTGCAGGATCAGAAATCAGAAGAGAGAGCCGAGATTGAGGCATTCCCTTCCATCCTGTTCCAGCAAGTATTATTTATGGAAGAATGAAGCTGCCTTTCAATTACAAAGCATTACTTCAGCTTGAAACCACTGCTCCCAGCGAGACAAAATGATGAAACTCTTCCTTCCAAGGATGAATTTAAAGGCACTTGAAATGGTTTGAAATAAACATCACCGCAAAGACAGCCCATGATTTCTCAAACTGAGGAAGAAGGGCATGGGTGGAGATCACAACCATCACGGGCCACCTTCTCAGGTGCTATGCTGCCAGAAGGTATTGGAGACAGGACCAGAAAGCGAGGCCAGGAGAAGGTGGCTGGGACACTGGCAAAGCTGGGACACACGAAAAGAAGAACACAGTGGGTCCGATCCATCCCTTTAGCCAGCACCCTGGCACAGAGAAGGTGATCACAATAGTTAGCGGCGAACAGTTTGTTTCTCAGCAACTGCAAGGTATCTTTGCTTTTTACTTTCTACCACATCTAACAAAGTCCTCTCATAAGCTCCATGGCCCAACCATGCATCAGACACCTTTTCCCATCCAGGTGAACTGTCTTCCAACACAGAACCTGCCCAACACATATGGAGAACCACTGGAGAACATTTTAGGTAAAATTCCCTTTGAATGAGAGTGATAAAAAGTCTTGCTTTTGCTGTGCTGAGGAGGTCTGACAATCCCACAGTATTATTTGGACATAGCCAGATACTAATGAGAATGAAACCAAAAGGAACGGTATCATTAGGGCAGACCAGCTTCTTAAACTCAGGAGAACAAATGCTAGTACTGAGGTTGTGGTCCAGCTATTCTGAAGTAGGATAAATTAAAGCATAAAATGGTGTACAGCTGAAACATGTTTTTATGATCTCAGAATGACAAATTGATAAATTAAAGGAAGTAATAAGTAAAGACTGCTGAGCCATGAAAAGCTCAAGGATGTGAACATAAAGGACGCTTAGCATTTCTTGCAGGCGTGCCAAATAGTGAAATGTATTTCAGGAATACATAAAAAACAAGAAAAATCGGGATCTCTGTGCAGCAAGTGAAGGTTTAATATTAAAGATAATACAGGAATGGCCCCAGATATTTAGCCTCATTTTTCAGCAAGAATAAAGACGCTGACTGTGGGAGCAAGGTGGTAAACAAAGATGGGTACAGATACACCAATGGGTACCAGCAGTCAAAGCCAGAACTTGTGGAGTGAGATTCACTTCACCTCATTTTAAGGAGCTGGTAACTACACTGTAATTTCAGGTTTCTCCTTGCAGTCAGCAAGAAATGAATAAACACCTCGGTGTTTTAAACGCATCTAGCCTGCTTTGCATTCATATTCTAGGATATGAGAAACTGCACCTGAAACATGCCTGATCTGAGGGAGCCCAGTGGAATGGCACAGATGTCAGATGACTCTGTAGAGTTTAATGTCTTGAGGTATAAGGAAGCTGCCTCTTTCCCATAACTGGATACCTAAAAAAAAACCCCACCAAAAAACCAAACCCAAACCAAAAAGCCTCTAGAAAACAAAAACCAATTAGCCAAAACATGGCGTAGGAAATCACAGGATGGTGATAGAAGGGTTCTGAATAACTGTATCCATGATCAAGTGCTTCCCAACAATCAAAAAGAAAGCAGCTATATTAGGAAAAGAGTAGGAGAGGGCAAAAAATGACAGCTACTCTCTGTTCATCTGATGTAGTACTACGCAAGCATTTCAGCACATTTGAAGATATTGAAAAATAATCAGATTTCCAGTGGTAAATAATAAAAATGTACTAAACATGACATGAATCTACAAAAGATGGATCCAACCCATCGTTGATTCTCTAGACAAAGAAAATGCAGCAAAGCTATTTTCTCACGACTTCAGTAAAGTGTGCAGTCAGGTGAACTGGAGAAAGACAAGGACCAGCAGAAGAGAAGAAAGGTAAATGAAGAGCCTAAATAAAAGAGAAGATGACAATGGCTTGCATGCTGAAAAAGCAGCAGCAGCAAACCAGAGAGGGTGAGCTACTGTCCTCAGGCACCAGTGTTACGACCATTTTATTTAATAGCTTCATTAGCGGTCTTAGCACAGTAAGATTACTGATAGACCTTAGTAATTACACAGAATTGTAACAGACACCACCACCCAGACAGAAGTATCATGCAGAAGGGAGAAGCCGAAATAGGACAACATGGCTAAATAAAAAAAAAAAAAAAAAAAGACTACAGGTAGCCGGACTCATGATGCAAAAAAAATCTGCCCTGCACTGGGAGAAGGATGCCAGTAGGATAGCTGAAGTATGACTGTGACAAAGATAAACTCAGTTTCACCAGGATCAGGGTATTTTGGGTGAGGTTTGTAAGAGTCAAGCAAGTATAGAAGGTACTACTGAGACCCCTCCAATGGAACAGCTGCACCCAGTTTAAGGCATCTGCTATTTAGAAATACAAACTCAAAATGAAAATAAATGCTTAAGAATTCAATCAAACTTTGTAAGGTCTAGGCTCAAGAGCCTAGAAAATCCTTCCACACTTACATCCCATGGTCACGAGTTCCTTAAAAGCTAACAAAAGGAGCACTTGGGCTAATGCAGATTCCTAGCGTGTTAACCACTTCCTAGCAAGAAAAACCTTACCATAATCATAAATACTGCTGCAGCACTTGAGTACTGCTTTATTTTATGCTATCAATGTGCACTTCAGGATGCGCAATACAAAGAGATATCTGCTACCCAGGAACACGTACAGTCCAGGAGTTCCCTAAAAGAATCTTTAGGAACAAAAGAACTAGAAGGTGTAGCAATGGAGATCAAATAGAAGAATCTCAGGTTGCATATTACTCAGACTCACATTTCACTTCCACCATAAACAGAGTGCTAAGTGAGCAGCACGCAGGCAAGATAAAAAAAAAGACCATCAGAAACATCACTCAGGAAGAAGCAGGCGAAGAAGCACTTTGTCACTGAGCTGGCACAGTCCCTAATTCTGGGCTCTTTCCTCACCCACCTTGACTGACGAGTCTTCCTCAACAGATGGAGAAGGAAGCTGTAGCTCCCTCCTTGGCAAGGCACCCAGGCCTCGCTGGACTTCTGCAAGGCTCCTGCAGGTACCTTGTCTCTCTAAGACGGCTGCATTGACTTAAAGGACTATCAACGACATGAAATTAGGTCAGAACTTCATTTTAATTGGGTAATAAGTTTCAGGTGCTATCTCCCAAGCCTACCGTCTGACTGTTGGGGCTTTAAAAACGACATTACCCACACCCTACTCTTCATTTTGTTTTCCCTTTCACAGTTTGAAAGGCTCAAGCGAACAGGAAAAAGACTTCCTATTCAGGGAAGACAGCGAACGCAGCAGTAATTAAAGGAGCTAGAAAAAGAACAGCTAAAACTGTAGTTCTTATTCCTCACTCACCTCTGTTTACAGGAATCTCAAGCATTCCTGTCACAGCAACAGGTAAAACATCCTCAGAAGATGAAGTCTATAAATTGTTGGTATGCCTTCCACAGACACCAAATCCCATCCTTAGTATTCATAGTCATTTTAACAGGCAAAGACGGGAAGAGAAGAACAGTTAAAATACAAGAACACAGCTAGAGTGTGAAAAGCCTGTTTGTGTAGCTTATAAGCTCACGGCAGAGAAAACCAGATAAACTCCTAGAAGGCCTCATGTGATAACCTAGTTTTCCAAGCATGTTTGCATGCACTCTCACCCTGAGCTCTGCATATCAAGGCACTTGTCTTGACCCTCACTCAGCTGCCTGTTAAGACGCCCTAACAACTTCCTACCTCTCTCCGCTGCTTCTCGTCTATCAGCACAGATGATGCTCCGTTTACTCTCACTTTCTTTCCTTCTCCACTCTTTTGCACTCCAACAGCCCTTGTTGGAGAGGATATACATATGCGTTTTCTTCCTCTCCTCCCATGCTGAATGAATTAACTTTCACTTAGGATATGGCACAGAAGAAACCTCCGCACATAGCCACTCTGAGCCATTTTCTGAAACGGAGAACTTAACTTGAGCTTCTATGCATTTCCCTGTAGTCAATTCTCACCACTGTAGTGTTTAAATGTCTATATTTCGAGGAGGAAAGGGGGCTTGAAACCACTACAATGCATTTAACGGACATCGCTATATAATTAGAATTACTCTCCCATAAAAGCCCTTGCTATGACACGAATGCAAACTCTTTCTCTTGCCAGTCCCATACTCAGAAGCCAAACACCTCACCATAAGCAGTAACCTCCAAGTCAGCTGAGCAGAACAAACTGAAACCACACATCATTGCTGGCACAGCTTTTACACCCAGAAGTTTTCACGTACAACTGGCCTGTTTGGTGACAAAATCCCTTCCACGTGCTTCCTGACTGACTCTTTAGTCTTCACTGTTAGTCTAAGCAAAATACCTTGAAACCTTTTGGGTGCAAGCACACCTGAAACTTTCAGGCCAAATCTCAATTTCCAAATGAAAACCCCTTTCCTTATTGAAAGCAAAAGATGCGAACAAACTTCCCGTTTGAATTTATGGCAACAGTCACATAAGAATCAGCTTCATAAAACTACTGGGAAAACGTCTATTTATGGAGGATTTTAACAGACCACCCTGAAAAAATAAGAGTGGAATTTTCCCCCTTTGCATGCCCTGATTTACTGTACCTGCTCAATCCCCTAGCACGGAAAAGCTGACTTAACCTCAGACAACCAGCAAAACGAGTTCCTGCAGATGAAGCTTACCCTGCTCATCACAGCAGTGTAAAGAAGCTAACTGGTTCCCAGCAGGGGCTGGTATAAAGCAATTTCCAAAGGCCGCTTCCTCGAAGCTGCGTGTCAATGTGAGCCCGACTGCGTTCAGCCAAGGATTCCCACCAGAAGGCAGCTGATCCAGAACTGTCCAATTCCTGATTCCCACCTTTCCAGAGAGATTTAAAAGAGCATTTCAACTTTTCTGAGCACGACCTTCCCTCTCCGCTGCTTTGCATCCCTCTACAAGCCCCCTTTATTTCCCTCCATCCCTGCTTGGCAGCTGAGGAATACTGCCAAACTGGCATCTCCCTCCTCTTCAAGCAAGTTCGTGTGGCCGTGACTCCCCGCCGGCAGCCTGTGGGGCCATCCCTCGCCGCTGCTTACAGGCAGGAAAGACCGAGGTGTGTGACCCAGCTGGCCCCTGTTAAAGATAATGTTATCACAGCTCCAATTATTCCTGTCTACATCTGCTGGTGGGAGGAAATAATCGACTTGTCTGAGCCGACACAGGGGATGTTGGAGAACTATGAATCAGAAAGCTGCTTGTGTCAGGAAACTTCAGCCATATGTTGCATTAATAAAGGATTTTTTTTTTCCATAGGTGCGCTAATAAACGGCAACTTCCCATTATTTCTCCCTGCTTCTTCCTATTCACGTGGAAGCAAGAGGCAGGGTGTGGGGGAGGTGGTGTGGGGAAAGGCAGAGATCTCCATGCAAAACCAGAGATAAACCTTCCCGGTGTTTTGGACACAACTGCAGCCATACGTAGAGTCTAACACGTACAAGACCTTCACTGCAGTGAAAATATAACTGTAAGCAAACAGGAAGCGCTACAGGATCTACATGCATGTCCTGAGGTGCAGAACTCCGAGCCAAGTCTTCAGAAAAACACACAGACTGAAAAACAATGGAGTCATCCCTCCATACCAGCTTCCTACTGACCTGCAGCAGGACCCAGTTTGGGGCCAGTTTGGCCACAGTTGCAGGTGCCGGGAGTGCCCTTCGGCGCAGACTTTCAAGGATTTTTATTCTACACAGCAGCCTTTCAGAGGAAAAATACTAGGAATATAACTGGTTGAGTTGCAATGACTTAACTAAAACACAATAAACTATGCTCCAAGGCATCATACTTAACTTGAGAAAGCTCGTCTTCTGTCACATTACTACCAGCATTACCTTAATTAGTTTTAGCAGACTGGCTTCCTTTATGCTGCAGTGCCTGCTGTGCTTTCCCATCTGGAAATTCACAGCCCGGGAGGGTCATTTAAGCCCTTCCAAGTTACTTCCCTCCACCATGATTTTTTTATCATTAGCCTACTTTACTTGGTGCTTGAATACTGGATCAGGACATCAGAGAGATGCTTATGAAGCTACAGCAGCTGTGAGTCTTCGAAGCAGAGAGGTGACACCCTGGCTCTTTTATCACACCTCAGCTCTTTGAGATTTTCAGGTCTCTGGACCATCAGCCAGACTCAAGGATCCCGTAGGTTGTTACAGTGGTGTGTTTAGGACAATTTGTTTACTCCACTTTTGCAGTTAGTCAGGAGCAGAGTGGGTTACTGCTTCCCAACTGCGTGGCAATAGTGTAGGCTAACCCACCATCCTGTGGTTCATTAGAAGTGCAAAAACATCTCTCAACACCCATTATTTGCTAACTGTAACACCCAAACGGTCCACACAATATCCTGTTTCACTTATAGACAACTTTATTTTTTTCTCCTATGAGAAACAAGCCATGGGACTAGATGACTTCCAACTGCAACTTTCTGCAGTGGAAATTCTCAAAAGAGAGGGCGAGAACCCCCATCCTGCAGTCGCCACGCTTTGATCAGCTCCCCAAGGATGCTGAAGGCTTTGGAGTTGCTCCCCTGTGACAAAGCTTCACATTGTCAAGTGTCCTTCTTTGGGAAGACAGCGGGAACTGATCTCTGAAAAAGCAGACTCTTTAGGACAGCAACTGGTTGTACTGGGTTGGGCGGGGATAGAGTTAATTTTCTACGCAGCAGCCTCTATGGCACAGTGTTTTAAACTGGTGACAAAACCAGTGTTGGGAACACATCCATGTCAGAGTTACTGCTGAACGGCGCTTGCCAAAGCCACCGGAGTGAGCGAGCGACTGGCTGGAGGCTTAGCTGCCAGCTGGGTCAACCCACCGCAATGGTCTGCAGAGCATCTTCCAAATTTGAGCTCAAGCTGCTGCTAAACACAGAATTAAAATCATGTTATAGGGTTAAAATTAGACGTGAAAAATACATTCAAAAACATCTGGCTGGCATAAGCCACGTATTTGTGTTGTTTTTTAAAGCCCCCCTCTCATCTCTACACAGCCATAAGCAGACATCCTTTTAAGATGGGAAGACACGGAGAGAGAAAACTTGTAACTACATTTACCATATTTATGGCAATGTGACATTTTCAATTGGGCAATTTAAAAGACAGAAAGTCATTTCACTATCAATGGATCTTGAGTTTTGACATTCCTTCCTCCCCCCTCCCTCCTATTTTTTCCCCTCCAGTTACTTCAGCGGTTCAAAGCTTTTCACATCCTTCAAGAAATATTTAAAATACGCTGACTGAATACGCCCTTTCCAACGCTGGCACAGGAACAATTTCCTTAATTTATGGCCAAGAAGATGGCCAAAAGACAATCCCAATTTCCTAAGAAAATGAATGGACTATTTGCTCATCACACCCTTAGCTCGGTCCCGTCATTACTTTTGGCTACGACGGCTAAAGGAGGCGCAGCTGATAGACAGGAGCACGCTTGCCTTAAGCGAGAGCCACTTGTGCGAAGCCTTTGCCGGCGTGGTTGATGCCATGACTCCGGCAGCACAGGCTCTCCAAGGAAGGGGGTTTACACAAGCACGTGTTGGGGATAACCAGCCTTCGGCAGGGATGGGAACACTCCTGTAAAGCCGGCTGCTAACTCGGCACAGCAGCGGAGGGACCATGGCTGAAGCCTTGTCAAAGGACGCGAGCGTCACAGACAGGTTAAGGGCAGAGAGAAAAAAAACAGAGAAGTTGTTTGATTCTGATGAGGATTGTGTTTGCTCTGAGACAAATACTGAAAGGCGTATATTAAAAGTCTGGTGGAGTTGATTATTCACGTTCGCGTAAGTGAAATTTGAGTGCAACAGTTTGCTCAGAATTGGTAAAATTTCTCGTCTGAACCAGACGGTTTCGCCTCAGAAGCGTGTATGAAAGCCTAGACATTCTCCTAACAATTATTATAAAACCTCACACATAACAAAGGAAAACTAGCCCAAAGTGTATTATTCCCAGGTTACTAAAGAGCCCATCAGGATGGGCTGTCTCTCTTTGCTAAGTCCAGGTCTCTAAATGAACCAAAACAAAAAAAATCAACAGGGAGGAGGAGGGAGATGGAGAAGGAACGGCTCAAAATAAACCAGTGTTATTCAAACACTGCTAGATCCTAAATAAAACACAACAATACTGACCAAGCAGAGACACAGAAGACCTGGCAGGGCTCCAGAACACAATAACCATTTGTCTCCTTTGCCAGAGGCAAGCAGCAGCTGGGGATGCCACTCGGGGCATAAAATAGCACCACGCTACAGCTGGAGGATTACTCCCAGGAGCAATGCAATACGTAAGAATAAAAGATGACAAGTTCGCTGAATACCCTTTGAGAATCTTTTCAGAAAGGACTAAGTGTTCTTTAGGAGAAGCATGAAAATTAAGGATGCACAAAACTGCCCATATAGTTTTGCCAAATTCACTTGAGAGTGAAAATGAATCAACGTGCAAAAGGCTTCATCTGAATCGGCCTGAGATCCTGCGAGGAAACCCTGGGGGGAAGATCCCAAAACACCGGAGATAACCAAATGGTATTTTGTCAAAATAGAGTATTTTCCTAAGAGTGAAGAGGAACCCTTTGAAACACTCCCCAGAGTTTGCCAGATGATTATACCCACCACAGAGGGAACCTCTGAATGGCAGAAAACGTCTTGCGCATTTCAT
Source organism: Chionis minor (assembly GCA_013398295.1). Taxonomy (NCBI): domain Eukaryota; kingdom Metazoa; phylum Chordata; class Aves; order Charadriiformes; family Chionidae; genus Chionis; species Chionis minor. The sequence goes on from VZSF01000994.1 coordinate 340,144, forward strand.
AACATAGCAGGGGAAAGAAGCAGAAAGCCAGCAAGTAGTATTTATATATTTATTAATTAACAATACCTGCTTTAAAAATAATGTTTTAATAACACCTGCAAACCCGCTCCACAGCAAAATCAAGCTTTTGGGGAAAGGTGTAAGACTGGAATCAAACTACAAAATCCTTCACAATGCGATATGCTCTGTAATGTAACAAACACCATTGCATTTCCTACTCGAGCTCACTCACCACGGGGCTGCTTCAATAAGAATATACTAAGTGAAAGCAGAAGTGTAGGTGCCTCAGAAATATACCCTTGTAGTAATACAATCAAACATGCAAAAAGGACCAGGCCAGCAATACAGGAAGCTTTTCTGGTGTGGGGTGGGAGAGCTAAACTGGGAGAGACCTCTCAAGTGCTAATGGGAGGGAAGGGAGAAAAAGGAGAACAAACTTCCATGGTATGACATCAAGCTTCACACAAAGTAAATTATAGCGCTTTCTAAAACACCATTAAGTCAATATACAATATCCCTGCTAATGACATGGAATGGAAACAATTTCTTTTCTACATCTTTCAATGTTGCCAGGAAAAAAAAAGCACTACAAGGCAAAAACAAACCACAGGCAAAAGGGCTTGATTTCCACCAAGAAAGCCAAAAATATCCAAGCCAACATAAGGATTCAGGTTCCCAGGTCACAGCTAAATTTATTTAGGTACCTAGATCTCCTAGGCAGTTAGTTTGAAACTCTCAGGTTACAAGCAACCAAGCAAGTTACTCTAAAATATAAAATCTGTGGATTTACAACTCATCCACAATGGTGAAGCCAGGTAGCTGTGGAGGAACCCCGCTTTCACCCAAGGTGAACGGGCAGTACGGTAAAAGAGCATCAGCATCTAAAAGGCACTTGCCCTGGAACAGAGGTAACACTTCAGATGAGCAGCATACAAAACAGCTTAACTAGGATTGATGCAACAGAAAGGAAAGCTATGGGCTGATTTGCAGGAAGACTTCCTGGCAAATGTGTTAGGCCATGGAGAAATCTCCCACAGGAACTGGTGAAAGCTCCAGCAGTTGGAGCTTTTTGAAAAAATTTACACCAAACAATAGACAAAAACTTAGGAAAGAATCCTGCACTTCAGGGAAACAAAGCACAGGTATTTCCGCATCTACAGAGCCTCCCTCCCCAATCCAACCAACCAGAAAAGCTTTACACAGGTCTTTTTTTAACTGGGTCCTTCCTCTGCTGCAGCAGCTTTGCTCCCACTCGATGCCAGCCACCGGGGGGAGAGGGGGGGGAATCAGGTCTGTCCCCTTCTGTATGGCAGCACCAGTTCTGCGACCGCGGACTGCCCAGCTCCCATCCCGGTGCTCCCTGCTGTCAGCTCTGCACCCTGCCAGTCTGCACGGTGTGAAGCTACGACCAGGAAAAATTACTTCCTGCATTTGAAAATGACTGACTATATCCCCTCTGTAGAGATGGCAGACATTTGCCATGTCCTTAACTGAGGCAGGCTTGGAGGGTTAGTGTTCTGGGATATTAATATATTGCTTACTACAGACATGTGTCATTCAAGCTTTAACTAGAGCATTCCAAATAAATCTGCTCTGAGCTTTAACGAGTCCTTACACAGCTCAGCTCTGTGGCATTCACAGTGCAGTAGGCAGCAATATATCTGAATACACTAATGACACAAAAAGACCCATCGTAGTTAGATTTCAGCCCATTAACGATCCTGGAGCAACACAGGGCTGAGTAAGTGCTGGTTTATTAGCTGTGACCTCCAGCTATTTACAAAGGAACATATCAATGTAAATGTATTTTGGTAAGTGCTGCGTGCTGTAATGTACGCTGGGGTCCCAGGCACCTCCATGTATCAATGGCCAATAATCAAGATTTTTTAAGAGTCCAGTTCATTTCACAAGAGGACAAGAGCCTCTCCCTTCGGAAGAGAAACTTAAAGAAGTGACTGTTTTTAATATTCGATAGGTTCATAGTCTCTACAGCATGTGCACTTTGACACCAAACAGGCTACCAGTGCAGTTAGGAAACGCCCTATGCAAACATAACTGATTTTATTTACTGCCTGATAAGAGCTTCCAGAGGCACCCTTGGCTCACCAGGAGCTAGGCAGCAAAGATTACGGAACACGCACTTCCATGGTACATCCTGAGTCAGGTGTTTGAACACTATGGGCATCCACATCTGATAAAGAGGTTGTAAGAGACGAAAGCAGGTCATGAAAAGGATGCCCTGTCATATTTATTACCGCAATGAGCAACCGACAGTAAGACTTCAAGTCTCGTCACCTTTTCTCACTGCAATCTGTCATCTTTCCTCCCCTTCCTCTCTTTATACACCCTACAACCCAGGATGACCGCAGAAGGCACAAGCACCAGACAATTCATCTCCAGACTGCACTGGTAATGAGTACTACGCTGTGGGCAGGCTTACCTTTGGCTTTCCTGCTAACAGCAGCAATTCCAATTTTAAATATTTGATTGCCTGTAGACATAAGCAAAGTGAAAGAGTAGCCGAAACATGCTAAGTACCATTAAATTTATCACGGTAATATGCAGCAGGAATTGTTTCTATGATTAAAACCAACAAAACATACGTACATACATAAGATACCTCAGTTCTTTCATTTCTTTAATGTAGCTGATCCTATAATATACAAGAAAATAGGAGAACAGGATTATCTAGAAAATTCCAAAAAGTTACTTATGCTTATTTTGGATTCAGCTTATTTACACTTGCCACAGTTAGTGGCGCAGCCAGAAAACAGAAAGGCAGAACCACCCCAGAGCAAAAATTAACCACTGCCTGTAGCACCCGCAGCAGGGAGCAGCATGTGAGAAAACTCCCCAGGCAGCGACAATTGCAAGGGCACAGTCTTAAACCGTACTGCTTTTGCATGAAATCTCAGAGAGCTGGTGCTGCAAAACTAACAAAACTCAAGAAAAGAAAAGGAGAAAGCAGCAGCTGGAACAGGACCTGGACAGGCTGGAGAGTTGGGCAGGGAAAAACCGTATGAAATTCAACAAAGGCAAGTGTAGGGTCCTTCACCTGGGGAGGAATAACCCCACGCACCAGTACAGGTTAGGGGTGACCTGCTGGAAAGCAGCTCTGCAGAGAGAGACCTGGGAGTCCTGGTGGACAACAGGATGCCCATGAGCCAGCAATGTGCTCTTGTGGCCAAGAAGGCCAGTGGCATCCTGGGGTGCATCAAGAGGAGCGTGGCCAGCAGGTGGAGGGAGGTCATCCTCCCCCTCTACTCTGCCCTTCTGAGGCCATATCTGGAGTCCTGTGTCCAGTTCTGGGCTCCCCAGTTCAAGAAAGACAGGGAACTGCTGGAGAGAGTCCAGCGGAGGGCCACAAAGACGATTACATGGCTGGAACATCTTCCTTATGAGGAAAGGCTGAGGGACTTGGGTCTCTTTAGTCTGGAGAAGAAAAGACTGAGGGGGGATCTCATCAATGTTTACAAATACCTAAAGGGAGGGTGCCAGGAGGAGGGGGCCAGTCTTTTTTCAGTGGTACCCAGTGTCAGGACAAGGGGCAATGGGTATAAACTCGAATATAGGAAGTTCCATCTCAACATGAGGAGGAATTTCTTTCCTTTGAGGGGGGCAGAGCACTGGAACAGGCTGCCCAGAGAAGTGCTGGAGTCTCCAACTCTGGAGACATTCCAAACCCGCCTGGACGCCATCCTGTGCAACCTGCTGTAGGCGAACCTGCTCTGGCCGGGGGGTTGGACCAGATGATCTCTAGATGTCCCTTCCAACCCTTAACATTCTGTGATGCTGTGAACCACCAAGGCTGGTATAGTGGAAAACCAGGCGCTCTCCTGCAGAAAGGGCAGCCGGCAGTGGTGGAGTTGAGGTGCTGCGATCTGGTTGTACTACCACCGCGGCGGTGGGCTTTGGAAGCAGCTGCCTAAGTGTAATGAGTGGTGCTTGAAGGCAAGGGCAACGAGACAAGAAAAGTGGCTCCTCTCTCCGTTGTCCGGCACTTGCCAGGCCGTGTTGCACAGAGCACCGACGGTACAGCCTGCATCTGCAGAACACAAAGGAGAGCAATCCCACAGCAGGGATTTTTAAGCCAAAAAACACCCAGATGACCATTAACCCCATGTATCATTGCAGCCTTCCTCCCCAGTAGATCACTTTCCTCCCCTCTTCTTTTTGTAGCCCCTTCTCTCCTCTTTGTCCCATGGTCACTAACAGACCAGTGCCTGTGATGCAGGAAATCTGTCTTCATCAAAGCAACTGGGTGACAAGCGGTGATATGGTGAATTATCTAGGGAAAACACTCTCTCATTGTGCAAAGGTGTGTGCCAAGCAACAGTGGGAAATACAAATTTCAAACTGTGCAGTAATTTTGTTGGGAAAAGTGTTTTGCTACGTCTCAGATCATCTTAAAACCTCTTCGATCAGCTGAAGTGTCCTAAATCCTTGATGAGGTTCAGACCAATACTGCTAACGGGCCAAATTAAGGCCCAGAAAAAATCATCCAAAGTCTCCAATGTGGGAACGACAACAGGTATTTTAACTGCTTGGAACACCCACCACAAAGCAGCTTAAAACATGCAGGGGTAGGGTTTCATTTTGCTTCCTTCAGCCAGACGTCTCCCCGGGGAACAATAAAACCCGCCGACAAGCCAGCCAGCCCGACCCCTCCAGAAACCTCCCGCACCACCCCAGCGCGCAGAGGGACCAACTTTCCCAGCCGTTCACTTCCCCTGTCGGTTTTTTCCTTCTGCTCCAGCAGGATGCAAGTCACTGAAAGGGGCACCTCCACCCCAAACTTGGCTTGCAGGCTAAGAAACTAAAGATTGTAACAGGCACCTGGCCAAATGCTCGACCTGATCTCCTCCTGGTTAACCTGAGCCATGATTATGGCGATATGTTTGGGATCAATAGAGCAGAATAGGAGGTTACAGCATGTTTTGCCTCCTCCCCCTGCTAAACCTTCCAAATTCTTACTCTCCATGAGACAAGTGGGAGCAGGAGAAAGAAATACAGTCAGGGGCTGTAATGGAAGAGGGGGGGGGGGAAAAAGGAGATTCACCCTGCAGCAGAGACTAAGAATATATACAGGAGAATTCAACTGTTTTCTTCTCTGCCAAAAATAAATGTCTCAAATAAGTGCTTCAAGTAACTTTTAAGTATTAAAAATAGTTCATGAAAAACGGGTGCCTTTCAAGCTGTCTCCTTCTAGGGAAAAGTTCCCAGCAAGCATGATGAGAAATAACTAAGACCTAACGGCAATTAATTTCCAGCCCATCCAATAAATTGTGTTTTATCTTTTTTATTTATATCTCGGATTGACACAAGACAGCTAGACATAAGCTAAAAACCTACTACACAAAGGTGACAGCAGCAGAGTAAGAATTTATTGGACTTATTCTAGGTGCTTTAATTTGGTTGGACCTTGCTTTAGGAACCAGCAGTGAGGGAATTATTTTTACCACGGGATATGAAGCTTCTCCTCTTCATTCTGTGCCTGCAGGAGGGGTGACCTTTGTTTTCTTGGTAATAAAACTTCTCTTTCCCAGTCTTTCTTTATGTTAGACATACCAAGCTCATGACACTAGTCTGCTATTTCAGAATCAGAAAGTTGTCTAGAGTTTTGGAGAAAATGGGTGGTATCCTCAAAAACATGTCTGGGACCGCTCTGTCTACAATACACAGTATTTTAAAATGCAATGGGAGACGTGGTTGTGGCACAGTCACACAGTTGTGTTAGCCTGACTCTTCTCAGGAAAACGAGCAAAAGAAGACATATACCATCAACTTTGGTCTAGATTGGAAATACAACTACGCATTTCATGCTCTCAACACATCGACCAATCCACTTGGAAAAGCTGCCACTGTTGCTACCCGTAACGGCTAATCCTGCAACCCCATTTTCTCAGCTACGCTGCAGGAGCACTCCCACAGCTCCTGCCCGGAGCCGCCTGCTCCCACCGCACCACGCACCAGACTACGGAAAAGGTTTTTAACCTGCACGGGTCTTGGCACTGTAAAGCGAGTCTTCTTTACACAACTGGCCCAGTCCCCGCCGGCAAAACCAAACTGAGCAACAACCCACACCAGCCATGGAGAAGTTAAAATGCTAAACTCAACTATGCGATGAGAACAGCCTTCAGATCCTTCCTGTTAATTTTCTCATGCCCAGGTGTAGACTCACCAAACATCCTGCTGAAACCCTGCTTGCAAAGAGGTGCTAAGGCAAGAAGTCCCTCTGAAAGAGCAATCTCTCAACTCCTTCACCCCTTCAAAAAAGCATATTAGAAGTGCAGCAATAAGCTGCTGGTGGTTTTTTGTTGTTTTGGGGTTTTCTTTTTCTTTTCTTTATAGGGGCAGAGGTTCTGCAAGTCACCAGGCTATTTGGCTTCTATATTTATGTCTGCTAAATTTGACCGGTTCCCACAGAACCAAAGTCCCTCACTGAATACTGAAAGTATCTCATCTTGTGGGGAAAACCTTTTATTTAAAGAAAAAAAAAAAAAGAGAAAATTCTCATCCTGAAATTTGTATTACTTGCCTCCCCCATGTAACTAGCATGCATATGGAGCATGCGTGTTCTTTTTACACATGGTAGTATCTTGTTAACTGCAAAGGAAGAAGAGTGTAATCACTGAAACATTGACAGAAATTTCTCATTCTGTGAAGCTACTAGGAAATAAAAGGTTAAAAGCCTGTAATTTTAGCTTTCTTCTACTGCACTGCCAATAATTAGTAGATTTACAAATGTAATTTTTTTTTAACAGAACTATGAAAAACACAAATTCCAAAATCATGCGACTTTGTAAAGTATAACTATGATAATCTCGTTGAGACTGGAATACTCCTGGTGCCACATAGGCCATTGCATGGGGGATTCTGTGTGTTTTGCTCTGAAGTTACGAAAGGAAAAGTCCCTCGAAAGTGGCCAAAATGTTCATAGAAGGACATCAATGATTAGCTTCAGCACAGGGACGCAAGAGGCTCTGCCTTCCTGTGCCCCAAAACTAGAAGTCACCCATGCACATTTGTATCATTAAATAATAAAAGAGGTTTAGAGCAACGCAAACACAAGCAGTGCAACAGTAAAGACAGTCAGAAAACCTGCCAGCATTTGGTAACAGAATGCATTCAGAAAAATTTCTCAGCTAAGGTATTTTTTTTGGGTGGTGGGGAGGGTGTGTTGGGATGGTGGACAGACGGACCGGGACTCACACACACAGAGTCTGTGCAGAGCAGGCTGCTGCACTCATATTTACAGTCAGAGGAAACAGCTAGAGCATTTGGCTTTTTCCATGAACCTTAACAGCAGCTGCTCAGCACCTCTGAAAAGCAGGCTCACTACTTAGCAACTTACCCTCAGATTTCGGATACCAGAAGGACCAGTATGGTCATCTAACTTGTCCTACAGCCCAAGCTACAGAACTTCCCCTCACCATGACCTCCATCATAACTGACAACCTGCTGAAATACTTGTGTTTGTGAAAATGATAAAATAATTATTTTAAACAGTTTCAACTAACTGTGAAGCTAGTTTCCTACCTAGTACCTTTTTATGATTATTTCCCCTCAACTAAAGCACCTCATTTTCACCGCAATGCTGGCAAATTTCATGTTCCAATTACTTTCTATGCCATTTAAAAAAAAAAATTAAAAAAAAAAAAACCTAGCACCTTTCAAAATCTGGAGAAACACATGAAAATTTAGTGCTGGCAGCATTAGTTCTCCCACATTTTTCTTTCAGAACATCAGAGCCAGTCTCAGGCTGTAATTCAGCACTCAGCAGTGGCCCAGCAGGCAGGACCCCACGTTGAGGTTGGTCATGGGACATGACTGCAAGCGTTCCAACATCCAGGCTTCCACCTTCGGCTAACAGCTGGCACCACAGCTTACAACCCGGGATGTGCTGCAGGCAACACGGGAGATGCAAAGCTCTTGGTGCAGGAGACAAGGGGTGACAAACACGGCGGCGCAAGCTGGTGCACAGCTAGCAAGGAGCAGAGGGGAACCGAGCAGTTTAGAGGGGACCGTCCTGACGGTTCATCGCGCTGCAGGAGGCTTCCCATCATCAGCGGTCTCTCTACACAAACAGTCATTCAAATGCTCTACACGCATGGATTAAGAGATTTTGGGTAGGTCTGTGGTCACATACAGGCAGAGACACGCACGCTCTGCCTCTTCTTTGCGCAACCGGAGCAGACGTAACCTGGCTCTGCCGGGGATGCTGCCTGGCACCACTGATGTGCCACGGGGCTCGGGAGGCTACCAGGTCCCATGGAGAAACAAAGGCAGTCCTCGGCCACGCTAGCACAACTTTGCAACCTCAAAACGAAGAGCTGGCTTGCCTCCAGCCAACTTCAAGTACAAGCACAGGACAGGCCCCAAAGACACGTCCTTCAGTACAGTCTGTTCTGAACACCACAGCCCAGACATTTGTAAAGGGGAACAAAGAAGGAGACGAAGCCAGTGCAAAGAGTGGTCTGAAGTTTGAAATTTGCTCTTCAAAAGCTCTGTCCTTCAGGCTTAACCTGCTTATGCTAAATGCAGAAACATCCAGCTCAAAAGGAAGTCGCAGATGCAGAGTTTAAACAAGTGAGTCAGTAAAACTCTATAAAATAAGGGACAAAATGCAAACCAATGACCAGCAAGTTATGTGCACCCTTGACATAAATACATGCTTTCAGCACCAAATGACTTGAACTTTTTAGTAGACATGCCGCGGCTCTGAGTATCTTATCCCAAAACTGCAACACATAGAAAAGCATCATCTAGTATTTTTAGTGTTAGCCTTAATAAAACACATACAAAAATACTATTTCAACGGTCTTTAGTTTTAGAATTAGCTGGTATAGAGTTTATTCGTTTACCCATTTGTTCTTGGTCAAATGCACAGCTTTTGAAAGAGGTGAAGTGACAAATACATGAGGCAATGAATATTAAAGTACATAGGTGTCCACTGTTTTGCACAGAAATCAGACACAAGGGAAAAGTCTGCTGTATAGTTCCCAAAAACAGACTGAAATGACAGGAAACATGGCATGCACTTTTAAATGCAAACAAGTGCAATGAGGGCATTTAAGTGAAAGCTCTAGCCACAACTAATGGTTTCTGATTCCTATCAAATCTAAGTTCTTCAAATCCCTGACTGCTGCAACCATCCGCAGAAAGGATAGCACAACCTTAGATAATCTCTTTGTGCCACGCACAGAACAAGACAGTCAAGACAGGTTTGGTTTGACCTATCCCATCAGGTTAAACAAACTGCGCAATAACCCTGCCAAAACAGACGACGTGTGTAAAGGCATAACCTTTGCGCGCCTCCTTATAGCTGGTTCATCTCAGATAAACCCACGACCTTCACAACACAGGGAGGCACGATTTTCAACATCGGTAGTGTTACGAATGAAGTAAGTGTGCAGTATGACAACCTTCAAGTCAGGGAAGCATGCTACCCCGCAAGGTCTCAGACCCTTAGTCTTAAAATATATTCTAGACACGGTTCTGGTTTTGCAAACCGAGAGAGTAGAATACCACTCTAGATCCCAGACCCCCCCCCGGGAACTTTTATTCCCTAGCCATTACTTGATGAAGCACTAATTAAGAAGATTTAACAGATTAAAGTGCCAGTTGCTTTAGTATCAAATAGTTGCCTCCATTTTAAATACTCCAGAGATGCTCCATTAGAACATCTGCAGACAACTCAGGAACGTCTGCAGAAGGAGAAAGTACCATTAGATCAGGATGACAAACATTTAGAAAGACTGAAAACCAAAGAATTCCACAAACAGTGCTCCACAGAAACATGGAACTCTTCACTAAGTGAGATGCTTTGTTTTGCTCTAAATTTCTATTTACTTGCTGTTTCTGAGTATTTCCTCATTGTTTTATAGTTCATGGTACTGGTGAGAGCATGTCACAGGCAACCTCACCGTGCCATAGGCTGTTGCTAAGTGATCCTCTGCAAACACACAAAGTTCTTGAGACAAAATCATAAACAATCCTGATAAAGTCATTAAATAAAGTTGTAGCACATCAATCTTAAAAAAATTTAGAAGAAATTAAAATTCCTAATCATGAGCCACTATGCTTGGTACTCCTATCTACTGAAGATGAAGTAAACTGTTAGCTCTTCTTTTAAATATTAACTTAATGGTATTACTACACCAAAACTTGGCTATAGACAGATATATCCAGTCAGAAACAAAGATGACCTTCAAGACAGCATTTCCACGGACAGATTATTTTTCATGCATGACTATGCAGCATTTACATTGCAATTTCTTACACAAAGCAAGAAAGACAGCATAGTGTTACTTGCAGATCACTTATGTTGCAAGCGGAGTTAAGTCATACCCACTCCAGGAGAGCCTTGGACAACAGTTATAAAAAACGGTCCTCAAAAACTGGGAATCCTCTGCACTAAGGAAAAGGTAGAAGCAGGCAAATCCGTTGATTTGAAAAGGACACATCAGAAGAGTCACAGAGCCGAGTGCTATAAAAACCCACACAGCAGACTCCTTTCTGGCTGCTACGAAACCACAGGACACCCCACAATAACCCCAGCCGACTGGGGACTACCACCACTCCTGGGACATGGCTTAGCAGCTGCATCAGAACAGCTTTCAAGTCCCGGGTGGCTCAAGGGTGGTGGGGTGGCCACACCTGCCTTCTAGAAGCACCTTTGGTTTGGGCTCCGTCCCTACAAACTCAACAAACCGCTCTCCCACTGCAATGCTGCAAGTGTGGTGCTTCCAGGCAGTTCCCTGGTGTTTTGCTGGGATAACCTCTGGGTAAAGTGCTCCCTCCTCCATTACTGTCTGGAGAGGTGCTCCTTGCGCAGAAGAGCATTCGTTGGTTGGCAGGAGTGTGATAATAACCAAATTAAGTTAATAACCAAAGGCAGGAGTGTGACGAAAGCAGACCTGCTGAAAACATCATTTAAACCTTCTTAATGTCTAAGTCAGCACTTCGCATTTAAGAAAGAAGGAACCTGACAATGCAGAAGTTGACGAGACAAAATGCATTTCCACTTGTCTAACTTTCAACAACGCCAACTACTCGCTGACCATCAGGGTGTGCTGCCATCCCCTTTCCTTGCTCACACTGTACAGGAGTCGGACCTACTCTATACCAATACAGAAGTAAACATAAGCTACTGAGCTTATACTTACAGCTTTGCTGTACAAAGGGCTGATTGCCCTAAATTAGTAAAAAGACATTACACCAACCGGCCCTTAAAAGGCACTGCCAGCCCGGACCATGCTGGATAGACTGAACAGGCTCTGGCCCCAGCAGCTGCACACAAACCAGAGACCAGCCCCATGAGCTCAGGCACAGCACTAGTGTATCTTTGCAGCACACAGCGCTCACAAAGCCAACACAGCTCTTGTGTGCACCCACTTCTACAGGCTCAGTCCAAAAAGAATCCAGATTTAGGAAGCGGAGAAAGAATCCGAGATGCACCACTCTAATCACACAAGAGGGCTGAAGAAGCTATGAAGAAACCCAGCAGGCGGTAACATCTAAGACAAGCAATCACAGCATTTATCAATAGAAAGCAGAGAACTTGAGCATTCGACACACCTGTTACGCAAGACTCGCAACCGGGGTGTAGTTTCCTCACCCAGCAGGAACTGGAAGCAGTGCGAGGGCTGCGCACTTACTTCACAGGCAGGAAAAAGGTCCTGTGGCCAATGCAGAAGCGTCACTGTTAGAAACCCACCAGCAACTCTGCCCTTTTTGGCTCCGAGGTGGAAAAACAGTCAGGAACAGGTACAGTGGGAGGATCTGTCACCAGCCAGGAGAAAACGCTATCTTTACCTCCTTTTTAGTCACTTAGCTTACTGATAACCAGCCATTAAGGCCCGGAATGGTATGCAAGTCATCACAGTGAGCTCAAGAACATCTAATCTGCTTTGACTCTGTTTCAAACTGCTTTGTACTTAAACTTATAAAGAAAAAGTTCTGCTTCGCCCTTTATAGCTGCTGTTCTTTTTTCATCCACTTAAGGATGTTATCATGAAGGAAAGGGTATTACAAGATAAACTCATCTAGGTCACAAGAAAGAACATTTTCCAAGCTAACCTAAAGTACAAATGATCTCTCTGCAATCAACATAAATTCTCTATAGACTGCAGTTAGCTTGCCCTCTAATCTTTGCCATCAGTAAGTCAATGAACAATTTTAACACAATAACTCTATGCTGCTGAGGTTACAGGACAGCAGAGTTGTGCAATGAAGCTTCTTGTACAAGAAAACATTTTCAGATGCACTTAGACCTTTGAGTAAAGGAAGCTCTTGGCTCCAATCAACAATTTACTACAAAAACAAAGCTAAAAAGCTTTTCTCTGTTTGCAAAGTCAGCCAAAAATTCCTCTGCAACAGTTGTTTCCCTTACACTTCAGTCTTTTACAGTATTAGCTCAGTCCTAATGGCATCTTTTCCATCCTGTCTTCAGATTATTCTGTCAAAACACTGTAAATAACTTGTTTGCACTTTGGCAAAGTACCAGGAGGAATTTTTTTTTTTTAAAAAAAAAAGGTCTTCACTAACTCCTGAATACCCACCTGATAACAAACACTCAAACAAGGACACAATATACATATAAGCTAACACATATAGCAACTTCGAATTAGATACAAAATCCCTTTTATTCAGGGAAGCACGCCAGATGGGAAATAAAACCAGGCAACTGCAATTTATTGCAGCAACCGCAGGTGGAAGAAAATGAACAGTGAACTCAAGTAAGACACTGAACTACCCTGGATCCTAAAATAACAGCCAAAGAATAATACAAGGTATGTCCATTGCTTAGCAGCAGTCTATGGTTTGTATATAGGTGCTGTTTCTGCTCTCTCACTCATAACCTCTGGTGTGCTACTTTTCAAAGCCAAAGGAGCAACACTCAAAGTTGGATTCTTTTTTTTTTTTATTGGGACTGAAATGTCCGATATCTTAATGACTGGTGAATTGACAGCATCACCTTAGGATTCTACAGGTCAACAAGCAAACTTTAAGCAAAATTACAGAGAACAAGTCCTCTTGACAGGCTTTTATTCATCTCTAATACGAGCAACAATTAATTCTTGCGACTCCTTTACAAAAATAACCTTAACATAAGAAAAGAATAATTAAAATAAAACATACTACAGCATCACTGTTTCAGTGGCAAATCTATGCTGTGCATGGAAGGCCGGCTTGGGTTTGTTTTGTTTTCAGTGCGCGGTTGAGTCACAGCACACCTGGATACGGAGCCTCCTAGGAACAAAACCACCGTGCTCTACAGACGGGTGAGCAGGAGGGAAAGCAGCAGAGCACAGGCTGTGACTACCATGAATGAAACTGCCCCACAGCACTGCACAGACAAAGCTCAGTGGCTTTTGTGGTTCCTCTGGCTTTATATAGATTCATTACTATGTCAGTAGCATACTGTCTGATAGCTAACAGTATCATCTGTAGTAGAAATCTGAGCAACGAAGATATATATTCACATAAATCTGCTGCAGGAAGCTTGTCTCCAGGCTCCCCCTCAGTCTACAGGAGGAAAATTAACTCCTGTCCTCAGCCACCTTCCCTTTGAAAAGAGTTTTCCAAAAGGAGGAACTCTATTTCCACCACTTCCTAAGGGACTGCTTAGGGCAGATCACATCCTTAGGTATCCAATAACTATTTCGATCCATTTATTTACCATGGTTGGCCCACTCTTGCTCCTGGGATAAGCCACTGGAGAACCACGGTAATCTCATCTAGGAAGTTGCAGCAGCAGTCTCCTTTTTGACAAGTCACTTGAGGGAAGAGGGATTAAAAAAAGAAGAGAACATACCACAGCTTTCAAGAAAGGACATTCAGCTGTTCTGATTAATTTGAAGCCACTCTGCTTTCTTCTGCTAGAATTCTACAAAGGCAGTCAGGTTCAGGAAAGCATTTCCAGGTTTCACTCTTTGTGAACGTGCCCTGTTTTATATAGGGGCAGCTGAATTACACGTGTTAATAGTTTCTCTAACTTAAGGCAAAAGACCAAATACAGGAAAACATAAGAAACTTTCGGGCCTAATGTCTTTAAGCACCAGGTTTTATTGAAACCCCATCCAGTCTTGTGACATGAATATGTTTATCTCATTCTCAATTGTGAAGTGCCAGAAGAGCAAACAAGCATGCAATAATCTCCAGATACAATTATCTCAGGTCACAGCTAAGATCAAAGGAGTAAGTAACATTTGCAGAAGTTGGAGAAAGGACGAGTCAACAACATAGGCTAAAAAGACTTCCCCAAACTCCACTGATCTGCAGAGTCCTCTGGAAGTTCAGACCTACCAGCACTCTCACTGAGAAATGCAGGCATAGAAATAGTCTCTTTTACTCTTCCGGTGATAATCTCTATCAAGCTTTGGTTTGAAGCAAGCAAGTCTGAGCTACGGTGGATACCAGAGTCGCTGCATCCAAAGGAACATCATTGTCCCTGTGGAACAAAACCCCAGGACTGAAGACAAGGTTAGAGCTGCTGTCACAGGAATGAGTTTGCAGTTCTGCCTGAGCAGGAGAATTGCCTGATTTCACCCTCAAAACGGACAAAGGATGGAGCATTCAGCTGGGAGAGGACACCTCAGTACTAGGGTGAGAGGTATAGTCACCCTTCGCACTGTATTAAATTAACTCCTCGTCCTTCCTACTCCAAGAAAAAACTTTAGAAGAAAAGGTCAAAAGAGTTACACGCATATTTGTACTTCAACACAGATTTTGCAGTTCCAGCAAACCGCAAATGAGACAGGTTGGTTTTAAAAGAAGGCATTTCCTGAGCTACATGTCTCCAAACACTTCATTTGCCCTGCTTTGACACCCTATCACAACATCTGCATCCAATGAGACAAATAATCCTGTTGTTTAATGCAGCCCAAAATTAAAGCCTGGTCTTTGTTGGCCCACAGACACCACTGTAGTAATCATGATCAATAAAAGCAGTACCTAATTGTCATTTTGTGCAAAGACTGGTACTGTATGCTGCAAAACATTCCTAGTCAAAAGGAGGCAAATACAGAGTTTTACTCCTCAGCATTTCTGTCAGGGTCTTATTTTCATCCATACTGTTTCCTGAGGAGGGATTTACAAAGTGCTGCAGTTCACAGAAGTATCTGGGAAGACACATGCTGATGGCTGAGAGAACATTATACACAGCAATCTTCAGAAAACACCAGCCCCCCTTAATAGTCCTGTTATCCTTTCCGCGCTCATCCTACTCTGTATCTCTACTACTTAGATGTCTCAAAGCAACTTCAATGGCATTCTACTAGAAGGAATATTACCTTCACTAGGAAACAGAGGTGGAATTTGAAAGGGAGTTGCCCAAAGTACCTGCAGTAAGTGACAAAGCACGGCAACTCCACACTGCAATCTCAGCCCCATTACAGTCACCCGAATCTTTGGCATAAATCCCACCGGGAGTAGGTTTCCACCCAGGCCATCCCAACTCCCTTTAGCACTGTTAGGAATCACCGCCTCATCACTACATACCAAGAGTCAGGAGAAGACAAAGGGGCTGGGCAGAGCTGGCTCCATGGGCCAAAGCAGTACAAGCTCAAACCTGACAGCCATTCATTACACATTACTTACAGATTTCTACATCTTATTAACGTTTCCAATCACCCAGGTGACTTCTGCAAGTGGCTGCGGAGCCTAAACCTCTCCTAGGCCACTGGGATTCGCAGTCAAAAGAAAGCAGTCAAACCAGTCAGTAAGAGACTCTCTCTAAGCCACAAAATTTTTTCTGTGGTTCTCTCATTCACTCACCAAGAGCGAAAATAAATCAGATCTAAATGCATTTTGATTTGTTTGGCTTACTCTGTCTAATTTTTAAAAATAAGTGCTTATTTATTTAATCTGCTTAATCCACATGGTGGAAATGTTCTGTAGTTTTCTCTTCCTTCCATGCCCCGACACGTGTGTATTTATTCTTCTTCCCCACTGGACCAGAAAGGGCCACACTGTACCTAACTGACCAGTCTGCTGATGCAAGATAGAGCAGCATGCCAAAAACGTCTCTCCGTGCACTGGAACCTGTGCAGTGCTGCCGCTTAGGTACCAAGAAGGTCTCACATAGAGGGATCTGCCCTACCGAGAAGGACCAGAGGAAAGGATTCTGCCTGGGATTTGTTCTTCCACAGTCCCACTGTTTCTGGGGTTGACGCTGAGATTATTCCCGCTTTGTTGGCAGACCCCGCTTTGTGTGCTGAGCACACTCTGCATAGCACCAAAGCTAAGAAATATCAGGATTTTCTCAAGATTTTTAACCAGCGATCCCCCACCTTCAAGCACGTGCAGAATACCTAAACACAACCCAGACTGAGGAGGGCTGGAGGGCTTCTGCAGCGTCGTTTCCAAAAATGCACTGACGGCAAAGCCGCCTGCCGTTCTCAAGAGAACACACACTTTACTGAGGGGCTGGCATGCATGTGAAAATAAACTTTCTTCTCCCTGCACCAGAGCGCCAGCTCTTCAACATCTCCACAACCCTGCTTGCTTTGGAAGCTTTCCAGTCACATCTTTCTGTATATGCTATCGGATATATATTTTATAAGCTCCTTTTCTCGGTTCTAACACTGCTGTCCCAAGCTTATTCCATTAATACTTCATGTGAAAATAAACCTCTCCACATTTCAAGAAAACAACAGTTTCCTGGCAACAATTAGTGGAAACTGTTGTCATTGGTATTTCACTTTGATTGAAGAATTAAAAAGGGGGGGGGGACGACACCCTCAATTCTCCTTCGCAGGCTTCAGTAAACCCACAGCTCAAAGGACAGTTTTCTTCTCCAAAGTAAAAGATTTCAAATATCTCAATTCCCAGAGAGTTGAGGGGAAAAGGAAAAACAAACCAACAGCCGAGACCATTGTAACTACTACAATCAGCTGTTCCACATTGAAAAACATGTTGTCCTCCATATCCCACTGCTATTAAAAAATGTGCAGCTTGAAATACAATGACTAATCCCACTTTTATAGCCAACTGACTAGAACATCTTTCTAAGATAAAAGGGAGCATTAGTGTTCATTCGAACCAAACATACTCACCAAAAATAGGAAATCTTTGCTATTTTAAAATTTAAAAAAAATGCGAGCAAGAGCTCTAGGAAAGCTTGGGCATGGAAGTGCTTGAAATGGCTTTGAAGTCCCAAGAAATACGAAGGCTCCAAACTTTGTCACACAAAGACCAAACTGGCAATTTGTCAGAAGCCAAAGGGCTGCAGCTAATTATTCTGGATTTGCATAGCTTGTGAAACAAAAATAAATGCATGTCCCCATCAGAGGTACTTGTGATGATTTCCACTTCACTGCACATGTTTTCAATCTTACATTCACCAAACGAAGCCAAACAGATTTTTCCTGAAAAACAAGGTAGATGGAGATATTTTCTCTTTCCCTCACCAGTGTACGAAGTCGTAAGAAACTGGATACTTTACTGGCTAAAGAAGAATCAACAACTTGCAATTTTAAATTTGGCCCTATGCTAATTTTGGGGATGGATGGGTGAAATTGAACAAAAGCAAGCTTTTATTAGAAAGATCAGAAACAGCTTTACCTTTTATAAACCATCCAAAATTGCCTTTGCTAGACTCCATTATTAAAAAAATAGAGTATTTCTTATTGCAAACGTCTCATCAGACAACCACCGCATAACTTCCGAGGCAGTCTGTGCCTTGAAATGGTGATGGAAAGAAATCCTTAAGAAACGCTTCGATGTAAGCATTTACTGGCACGTCGTCCCAATGCCAGCGCAAGAACCGCTCTGGCTCAGCCTCGCCAGCTGCTGCGCACCCAGTAAGTGCCTGCAGGCCACGGCAGATGGGCTTTGGTCACGTTTGTCACCTGCTCAGAGCATCCTCTGGCCACCAGCTCAAGCCACTCTAGCTGAGCAGGCAGCTGCAAGGGGCTGGGAAAGCTGGCAAGAAAAAAAAAAGGAGGGGATGACAGGGAGCAGCTTAAGGACTCCTGAAAGGAGATTGTAGCGAGGTGGGGGTCAATCTCTTCTCCCAAGTAACAAGCGATAGGACAAGAGGAAATGGCCTCAAGTTGTGACAGGGGAGGTTTAGGTTGCCCCAGCAGCACTGGGGCTGGTACAGCACCACCTTCCCTGCAGGAGCTTGGATACGTCCCTCAGCCTCCCCTCCTGCAAAACTAGAAAAAGAGCACTTCCTTACTTTGCTGGGTACAAGCAAGTAAGCACCCCAATTCAAAAAGGACCCTGATACTGGGCTGATGTCTACTTAAAAATATTGAGCAAATGGGCTGCCACAAGGTAAGAGATATAGCACAGTATTCTAATAAGAGCCCGTATTTAAAAGCCAGGAAGAGATTTGGTTTTTTTCTTGCAATATAACACTGGTTTGTAGCTGCCCCACTGACTTGGATTTAAGCTGCAGAAAGCAAAGCTAGATCCAAAACACTGCCCGGTGCTCAGAGTTCTGCCACTGCTCGCTGGAAAAATAGAAATGAGCTAACCCGTTCATGCTCCCAAATGTTTGCGCGCAGGCTCAGACTCACAGCATCTTTGGAAAGTTCATAATCTTGAAAGCTTTTTAGTTAATTCATCTACTGTACTATCTTTCAAGCCAGATAGCTTGACGGATGTTAATCAATTGTACTATATAAGGTCATACATTTCAGCTCCTGTGCATTGAGTTCACAGCGAATTCTCATTATGTTAGAGTTTAATCAGTATTTCTTAAAAAACCCAATTACTTATCACCACACAAGTTGAGAGGTTCTTTGTTTGTTTTCAATGTGATGCTTGAATAATGTCTTACTGCTGGATAAAGGAGCATGCCTGCTTAGCATCCCACTGCCAGTCCTATTCTTCCATTATTTCTCTTCGGAGGATGCACATGTTTCCCCACTCAATAAAAACAGAAAGCTGGAACCACTCTTTCTGCTGGAACTGAAAGTCTGGGACAAGACGAAATGCAGAACTTGAGCACAGGTCACAGAATGTTAATTGCTGTCTAGCAGCAGCTCGCTGATAATCTGCACAGCGCAACAAGCCTTAAGAAAGCCAAGTAAGAGGATTTCATCAGTCTAGGTAAAGAATAGAGGCCCATGGAAACAGAAGTCACACAGGTGCTTATTTGAAGAGTTCAAAGACTTCCCCTTAGTAGTAGGAAATTCTTTCCTGCTCCTGCGAAACATCTTTGCAGAATAATAATCTGATGTCTGTTCACAGACGTTAGCACATACCAGTCCATCGTGCTTTGCTATCTGGAAGCCAGTAACTGAACCTTACCTTCTGACTCACTGCTTATTACTGGGAAGCATCTCTACATTCAGAACATTTTTTAATTTATGTAAAGAAGAAAATAGATAAACAGCCTGTGTGGTTTTGTGTTTTGAGTTACCTGTCTCTTGTCAGGCGTAAAAGCTGGTTTCTCTTGAACGGGATAGGTTCTTTAGAGGGGAATGGGAACCAAATCAAAGAAATGCTGCTGCTTTACACAGGAAAACAATATTCCTTCTGTCACACAAACTTTGTCCAGCAGATCGACACCAAGACATCCTCCATCCAGAAGCAGGGTTAGTGGCACAGATCGTGTGAGGTGACTCAAGCAAAGCTTTCTAGTAATGCTGGATGGAGAAAGAGCCCATTTCTGACACAATCCCTACTGGCTGCAGGTACATGCATCAGGATATATATAGCAACACACAAGTGACAGATGAGGGGTGATCACACACAGCCAGTCATCGTGCTGTAGCTGAGCAGCAGGCATCAGTATTTGAGGTGTGCCTTTGGGGCACAAATCCCCAGTAGAGGTTAGTTTGACATCTCAACTATGCTGTGAAATTTGAGACCATGAGATACTTTTTACACAAAGTCCGGTCTAGTTCTGTCCAAATGTTTCCCCAAAACGCTCTTCCAATAAAGAATTCCTTTCCGATCATTTTGTGTCTACCTGATGACTAGCCATTAAGCTACACAAATATCAGAAGACTAGCAGGCAATCTGTGGAAGGACACCAACTTTAATCCACATGGTTAAATGGAATTTGCCCTCTGTTCAACTGATCAGCGCATCATTGAATTCATGCCATACGAGCACCTTGGTGCATCAATGTACAGTGAAGGCGCGAGGCACACGTAACAAATGCAGACATTGGATTGTAATACACTGGAGTATTGTTAAAATAATAGTGTCCCCTAGACAGTGACACATATATAGACTAGCTTTCTCCCTGTGCTGTTTGTGAAGCTGTGCTGCGCAACTGCTGGTTTGTATTTATCAATCTGGAGATGCTACCACCACAACTGATGACAGAAGCTGCTCCTTAGCTCTGAGCAATAGGAGGTACAAGTAAGGAAGATGATGCTGTAATAGTGAAAGGTTAACTGCAGCTAGTGAAGTACATGCCCTTTTTCCTTGCAATACCATGCAGCTCTCAACCACCCACACACACTTTAAAGACATATATTCTCCAGTTAACTAGCGATGAGAATTTTTTAAGCCTTTTCTGGTAGTTAATTCTTTACAATAACATGGCCTGATTTTTCAATTTATTTTTTTGAAGTGCTTTTCCCCTATTCCCCGCTGGTGTTGAGAAGCACCTTTCATGTGGGCTTCAGAGCAGTCCCAACTACCAGTGGCTAACACCCTGTTTTCCTCCTCTGCCCTCTCTATTGAGGCAGTTTCATCTCTGCTACTGAGATATAAGAAAACAAGTGTGAGGGACACCTTGACCACCTTAAGAGCGCAAAACAAGCCCTAGGGAAGCATCAGCAAGAGTGAAGCCTATGACACACAGCTCCTCTAAGTATGCAAAGTAAGCCAGAAGGAAAGAGCATGCTTCCCCTTTGATCTTTTAGGGCTACAGTGCTCTATGCTACAGCTGTCACGGTAACAAAATTCCTTTCCCAAGTTGCCATCATCCTTTAACTAACATCTTGTGTGAAATACGACCATTCAGACCTGCAACAGAACAAATATAGCCAATACCTGAACTTACCTGTAGATGGGCTACAACTTGAAAGCACTTTAGTATCATTTCTCTGCTCACTGGGTTACAAGAACATTCCTTCTGCCATAGTTTTGGTTTTTGTTGGGTGGTTTGTTTTTTTTTTTTTCCAAAGGCCAGCTCCGGCTTCTGTTAAGCCTGACTGTCCATGAGTGTAATAAACACAGAGTAACGTTGCCTAATCAACTATCAGATCTTGTTAATTAACAGACACAAGAAAAGCTTAACTGCATTCCCACTTTCAACAGGGCACCTGTTAAGACTAGCCAGGCTCAACACATACTTCACACAAAAGGGGAATCCTCGTTTTCCAAGAATAGTGTATGTAGCACAGAATTGAATGGAAAAGAAAGAAAAAATAATTAAGCCCAGGACATGATGACATCTAAATGACAGCATTTAAAAATCATTAAACCTCTTTAAAAGAAAACAAAGAGGAGAACAATCAAATATAGTTTTTACTCACCTGCACTACTTCTACTCCTCTTTTCCTGGAAAAGAAAAGAAAAAAAAGGAATCATTAACGTTGGAAACGTGGGCAAAATGTAAAACCAAACACTAATGGAAAACGGTTGCTTCGTACTAGAATGCAAACAATAAAAATCTGCACTAATGAACCTGATTCAAATTCAGGAAAGCACTTGTTCAATTCCATCCCCTGCCTAGGAAGCACTTCAGCAGCTTCTGAACCGTGGGCTCAGAAGAGACCCAAGGCACATACTTAGCAGCTGCACCGGTGGGACCGATCTCTGCCAGGTGAGCAGAGGTAGGAAGTTGTGATGTTGGGGAGGGAGCATCTCCGTTTTAGTCACTTATATTTTGCTCTTCATTTCGCATCTGCCCGCAGAGTGTGCAAATTGCACCACAGCACATTCCACGTGCTTGACAGGTCTTTGGTTTTGATCCAAAGATACACGTATAAACGTCAGGGAGAATGAACACAGCACCTTGTAGCCATCTACCCTCTTATTTACAGCCTTGTTCCACTCCCGTCACCTGAGTACACAGAACGCTTCCCAGAGCCACACACACACACAGTGACTTGTATCAGTTGTTCTCTGCTCGAAACCCTTGCCAAGAAACTTTTAAGCTGTCCCATGGCTTGTCCTCACCACAAGCACACAGATACCCACGCTGGCTCCAGAGACTAGCCCTGCCAATGGAGCAGGGAAGGGGACAAAGGAAGGCTACAGCACAGGTCCGCTCCAGAACAGAGAGACTGCCCTGCAGCTGGAGCACCCTGCCCAGATGTGTCGTCCTGCTCTGACTCCATCGTGGACACATTCCCACAGATCCACTGCTCCAGGCGGCCAATCCATTCCAGCAGCAGTGCCTCAAAATGACAATTATTTAAAACTCCAGCCAGTGACTGGTACCGCACTGTGTCAGATGGACCTAACTGTGCCGGCCACGCATAGGCAGCAACCCCTACATCATGTGCTGTGCCCAAAGAAAAGCTAATAAATTACACAAGCAGCCATGCAAGCAAACATGGAGATATTCAACCCCATAAAGGGAGTAAGCTCCATTGTCCCAGCCCGAGCAAGCATCAAGCTAGAGGCTGCGATGGGACTGTGTGTGTGCTTCAGCCCCCAGTGCTGCAGTCTCCTTTGGGCAGAAAGGGACACGCACCCAGGTAGGTGCTAAACCCAGTTGGTGTCAGGTCTCAAGCGGCGTTCCTCAGGGCTCAAGTTCTGGGGCCAGTCTTGTTTAATATCTTTACTGACGATCTGTATGAGGGGATCGAGTGCATCCTCAGTAAGTTTACAGACAACAGCAAATTAAGCGGGAGTGTTGATCTGTGTGAGGGTGGGAAGGTTCTGCAGAGGGATCTGGACAGGCTGGATCCATGGGCTGAAGCCAATGGGATGAGGTTCAACAAGTCCAAGTGCCAGGTCCTGCACTTGGGTCACAGCAAGCCCAGGCAGTGCCACAGGCTTGGGGAGGAGTGTCTGGAAAGCTGCCTGGCAGCAAAGGATCTGGGCGTCCTGGTGGACAGTGGGCTGAACATGAGCCAGCGGTGTGCCCCGGTGGCCAAGGTGGCCACTGGAATCTTGGCCTGTGTCAAGAATAGCATGGCCAGCGCGTAGGGAAGTGATTGTGCCCCTGGATTCAGCAGCGGTGAGGCCGCAGCTCGAGTGCTGTGTTCAGTTTTGGGCACCGCAGTATCGGAGAGACATTGAGGTGCTGGAGCCTGTCCAGAGAAGGGCAACGGAGCTGGTGAGGGGTCTGGAGAACAGGTCTTATGAGGAGCAGCTGAGGGAGTTGGGATTGTTTAGCCTGGAGAAGAGAAGGTTGAGGGGAGACTTTAGCACTCTCTACAACTACCTGAAAGGAGGTTATAGCCAGGTGGGGGTCAATCTCTTCTCCCAAGTAACAAGCAACAGGACAAGAGGAAATGGCCTCAAGTTGTGCCAGGGCAGGTTTAGGTTGGATATTAGGAAAAACTTCTTTACCGAAATGGTTATCAGGCATTGGAACAGGCTGCCCAGGGAGGTGGTGGAATCGCCGTCCCTGGAGGTATTCAAAAGACAGGTAGACGTGGTGCTGAGGGACATGGTTTAGGGGTGGTTTTGGCAGTGTAGGTCTATGGTTGGACTCGGTGATCTTGAAGGTCTCTTCCAACCCAAGTGATTCTATGATTCTATGTGACCAGGGAGGCAGACGCAGCGCAGTGGCATACCCTGCTCTAGATGGCGGGCAGTCTGGATGCGGGGACACCAGAGCACGCAATGCCCCATGGTTTAGACACATCCTTGGACTTCAGTTCAAACACTTGCAGTCAGTCTGGCTCCTGCAGGAGCAGAGTTCAAATACCTGGGGTTTGTCAGAAAGGCCCAAGCCATTGAATGCTGCTTTGGCCATATGAGGAATAGCTCTAGTCATCCTGAAACACAAGGGATAAGAGACTGGAGCAGCACACTAACTATACACCAAAATGTTGAGAACCACAATTGGTAGCACCAGTTTAGGCAGATCTGTAGAGATGGTCACCTCCTCTGCTGGTGTGAGAACTGCGAGTCAGATACATGCAGCCACACAACGCTCAGTCATGGCATTTGACAAGTTATCAAGCGGAACAAACCATTTCTGCTCTAGTCTTGAGAGCAGAACTGAACCCCTGGCACAAAGCCCAGCCATCCCTGCTCCGTGCCACCCTCCCAAGATATACAGGCCACTTAAAATATGTTAGAACCTGCTCCTCACTTCAAAGACATAGGGAATTTAACTTTAAAAAAAAAAAAAAATCAAAAACCTCCATGAGCACAAGACAGGAATCTCTCTTCCTCGTTCCCACTAACCTCATACATGAAAAATCAAAGACCCTTTTTGGGGAGGTCACAGAGCAGGACTGCCTAACTCTGCCCTCAACGCTTTTCTATCTGAGAGCGTCTGTGTTGTTGTCCACAGTCGCAACTGCTGCACACTGCTGAATACACAATGGCTGCTCCAGTCTTCCGCCCGATACAGTAAGTCTTTCTTTTGGGAGGCCGTTACAAAGACACCCAAAGGGACAGATGATCCATCAGCATCTATGACACAAATTGCTCCCTTCTTCCACTTTACCAGTCTGGAGTTTCTCTGGCCTAGAAGCAGCACGCGCTGCACAGCTACAACAGAGACCTTGTCGTTGCTCAGCAAGGAAATTAAAAAGAAAACGAAACCAAGCACCTCTTGCAGAGAATTTCAAAGCCCTCTTGCAGATAACAGTAGCCTGGAAGTGGGGGGTGACTCACACGCTGCCATTGCGGTGTGCGAAACACTGCTGCAGACCATCACCTGAGGCTGGCAAGATGCATTCCAATTGTGCTTTGAGAAGAAAATACAAATCTTGTAGAGAAAGTGTTAATAGCCAAACTGTTGAAACCATGATTTTCACACGGTTAAGCAAGATAAATAAGAAATATTAGGTGGGGAATGGTTTTTTTGTAACTTCAGGCAGCAGCCTACTCAGGAGCATTCCAAGTATTGTAAGCTAAAACTTAAAACAACCAAACTAGCCACATTTTTGCTGTGTTTGCCCTGGAGTAAACAGAGCAACTGAAAACTGCCATTAAAATACACCAGGCTTCAGACAGGACTGCTCCAGAGCCCCTGGAAGAATAGAGGCTGATGTCAAAGGCTGCATTTCTTGCCATGCCTGCCTGCATACACACTGAGTAAGCTTTGTTCTAAGAATTCTACTATTTTACTATTCTATTCTACTTCGAAGAATAAGATGACTTGCACGCTGTGTGCCACACCTACTCGAGAAAGTCAGTCCAAAGGTTTTCTATAATCCCCCCCCAAAATGGACTTTGCAAATTTACTGGGGCTTACTGAAACCACTTGTACTGCCCCAGCAGAAGGGGAGAAGCCACACCAGCACACGAGCAGGGAGAGAAGGGGTGCCTGCTGTTGGGCACGACGTCACACACGTTTTAAAAGGTACTGGAAGGAGGAAACTATTACCAAGGTTGGTTCTTAGCGCTGGGTCTTCCCCTTTCTCAGAAGTGGGGGGGGTGTTCCCCTTTGGTTACCTAAAACATGAGAATTTTTGTACTTAAGCCCAGGGGACCAGTACCCACAGAAGCCTGCCTATTTTGGGCATTAGTTAATTTGGGAAAAACCCTCTACCAAAACAGCCTTTTTTCAAAATAAGGTATTTTACAAATAAAATGTATGCAAACAACCAGGATGTCATGCAAGCACCCACCTCAGTTCTGGCACTAGCCGATTCTCCGCCTGGAGGATTTCCTAAGCCAGCGTTTTCAGCCCGGCAGGTCAGAGCTGCAGGCTCAGGGCAGCAAGACAGACGTCCCTTGCACAACCCAAGCGTGCAACGCCATCTAACCACACTAACTGCCGCACGTCACGTGTGAAAGGGCTTCGGGACAGCCACGGAAAGAAAGCTGAACCTACACACAGGAAACTCTAGGACCCTCAAAAAAATAAGCAAAGAGAAAGAACGAAGCAGGCTGTGGGCCACAAACAATTCCCCAACAAGGGGCTGTCTGTGTGGGACACTCAATGGAGACAAAACGGTCGCTGAATTAACTACTCCGGGAGTCTGACAGAGCCATGGGCCAGCCACCACTTCTTCCTACGGTGCTTGAAAAGCTAGTAAGAAAAATAACATCCTACAGTTCTTTTGGGCTGTTTCATTAGCAGAGGACAAGCTTTCTGTTAGCTATGCTGGGACACGCACGGCAGATGCGCTTAACATACCCGAGATACTACAACAAAGTCCTCTCCCATCGCAAACCACAGACGCTCGCACAGGTACAGGGTACAGGACTGTGGTTCAGGCACAAGCAGGGAACTGCAAATTCTTCAGACAAGCCAGACAGTTAAGAAAAATTAAGTGAGGGATACACGAAGCTGTTCAGGCTAAGCAGAATGCTTCCAGAGGTACCAATGCCTATGTCAAAGGTACCGTCTCCCACAGGGGGCTATTTCCCTTGGAGTACTGACCACTACTCTTGTGTCCCTCATGGTGTCGTCCATGACCTTTCTTTCTTCCAAGGAGCTTGAAGTTGAGCCACAGCCTACCAGAGGAAAGGCTGCCATTCCCAGCTGGCCCGGCTGCCTCCTGGTATTGGCAATAAACTATACAAACCCAACAGCAAGCCTCTTTTTTTGAGGGGAAACGAGATATCATTATTAGCTGTATTTCCCTTCTTCCTCCAAAGAGGCAACACAGCCGGGTCAAAGAGAGACTGCATCTGCCTGCTTTCACTGAATGGATGTTTGAAAAATGGTGAGTTCTAAATTATATTGCCAGAGGTCACTATTTTTAAAATTCCAAAGACCATCTATATAGCGATCTTGTATTCCAATCAGCGCAGGGGAAGGAAAAAAAAAAAAAAAAATTTATTAGCAAATGTTAGAAAACCTCTGGGAGAAAATAAGAGAGAAGGGGAAAAAGTGTTTGAAGTGAGAAAATTAAACATCTAACTTACAGCAAGGCTTCAATATTTTCAACTGGCATAGTATGCCTAAAGCTATGGAAACCTCCTCAGATGCACCAGAAATTACTGGCTGGTGCTTCACGTGTTCCCTTCCTTCAGCACACAGCTCTGCTAAATCACATGCTGTAACGTACAAAGGAAAACCAGACTGTTACGACTTATTAGTTCTATACCCAAAACTAGTGAACTCCTCTACCAGATAATGCAAACCTCACCATATGCGATAGCAATTAAAATAATGACCATGCAAGTTGACTCCATGTTTAAGTTCGAATGGTGTATGGATTTAGAGAAGAATTCAGTATCAAGTTACCAAAAGCACATGAATCAGTGTTTTGGAATTGATGTTTTACCACAGCCTCAAACTATGTAGAACAGTTGGCTTTTAGGGTTGGCTTTGTTTTTGTTGTTTTGTTTTTCTTTTAACATCCAAAGTAAACAGCTTGGACTAATTCCCCACAGCATCTAGGACCTGAACATTATAGGGAATGACAGTTAAAAGAGAAAATGACTATCAGGTCGCATATCATAGCCATGGTTAAATTAAGTGACATATTTTCACTGTCTGGTCTGAGTGACAGATTGAGAATGCCAAATTTACAACTACAAAATTAAAAGGCAATCTTTGTATCTGTTTTAATACCCAAGAAGTTCATTTTCTCAGATTTTCCATGTAAAAAGTGGCAAATAATAATAATAATGTATTGCTTTGATATAAAAAAACCCCAATACATTTTCCCAGAAAAGCAATACACGGGCAAAGGGAGTTGTATAAATATTAATGTTTCAGAGCAAAAACCTGCAGCCACTAAGACTTTCCACACTGAAATTATCAAGACACAAGGTGGCACTGGGCAAGCAATACCAAAGCAAAGCATGAAAACCAGCCAACACTGGCCAACACTGGTCATCCACAACTTTGTGGACAGCCCGCTTCTCCTCCTGGCATAAAGGCAAGCTCAGCTCATTTGCCTTCGTTTTTTTCCATCAGCAGAATACCCTGCGTTTCTGTTACTAAGTATTTGCGACGATCCTTGCTTTCATTATTTTTTCATCACTGATGGACTCCACCTTCTTGTCTAGCAGGGAAGCAACCAAGTGGCAACCCCACCATGGGGGTGGTCACTGTTCAGGGACCCTGGCTTGCAGCCACAGCCACTGGTGCGCACGGAACTTAAGTGAGGGCATCTAAAACACAGGAAGAATCAGCTGTAACGTGGGGATTTTTTGTGGTTTGGGGTTTTTTGCACACGGACTATCAAGAAGGCAACTAATCAGATTTAATTTTACCAATTTATATCCAACTATTCTTTTACCTTACAGCAAGCTGCAATTCTGCAATACTGATTCTGCAATACAGTATTTTGGAAATGGATCAAAAAGCTGGCATTTGGGGGAGGGAGTCCTCAGTTTTCTCAGTCTGTAAAACATCATAGATCCAAAGGAGAAAGGAAATAAAGGGACGAAACTTTGGGCTGTCACAGAGGACCTTTTAAGTAGAAAGAAAAAAAAAATAATGACAGGGTAGCCACAATCATGCATTTCTTCCCTGTTTTTATAAATAGGGAACGGTCCAAGCAATAGGAGCCCTCATACATCAGACACTACAACACCGTAAGTGATGTTCACGCCACCACCTCATTCACACATGACATTTGGTAGAACCGTCTGATCTTCTCCACATCTTCAAAGCATTTAATCATCCCATTTACAGCTATAAAAGCGCTTCTTAAGAGTGCTGTATCGAAACAAAGCACCCTGAAAAGAGACTAGAAAATAAGAGGATCTTGGTGCAGCAGTAGCATCACTCGGGTATTCACCTGCAGCACCCCAATGCTTCCACATGCAACAAATTTCCACCACAACACACACAAACATTCACCGGCACCTCACAGTGAAGATCCAGCTAAAAACCCCTTAACCCCTTATCCTGCAAGAGCAAGGACAAAGCGAAGCATCCAACATCACAACTTCAGAGGTTCAATTAGCAGGGAGGAAAAAGCCATGAAAGGAACCAGATGCAGTAAGCAATAACTAGAGGAAATAAACTGCCTTTAGTCACTAAATAGTAAGGCAGAGTTTAAGGAATGGTTTAATGAACAAACATTACAGGGCTACTAATTTCAGCATTAAAAAACAGGTATTGCAGAAATAAAATCGGGATATCCCAAGTTGTAAAAGCCATGAAGTCAGTAAATACAAATTCCAAATGAACTGTTTTCTTTTTAAACTAGGCATTTAAGATGGATCAGTGCTGCCGAGCTCTGCCAGACTCTTTTATTGGAACTAGTGACCCCAGGTTCTGGGAGCCCCTACTTGCCGCTTTCCCAGCAGGGACACAAAACCTTTAACCACAGTCTTTTGAGAAAAAAACTGAAGAGCCATGAGTGGGGAGAAGGAATGATTAACAGCTCCACAGAAAACTTATTAATGGCAATGAGTTATTCGTCCTACCAGACATTCAGAGACATGTTTAGTACCTGATGACAATTATAAGCAATTGGGCAGGGTTCAGCCTTCAGCCATAGGCTTACACCACCAGGCATTATCAGATCCAGCTCCCAGCTATGGCAGGCAGCCACACCATGTGATCTCTTTATAAACTTATTAAAAACCATCTTCAAACCAAGCCGTTTTGGCACTGTACCTTCCATTACAAGACATTAATTTCCCAAAGGTCAGTGTCCTTCAAATTTGCAGGCTAAATTGTTCCAGCATTATCCTTTGGCTTCAATAAACTGCTTGCTTCCTTGAACACTGCAAGTAGCACTCATGTCCTCTCCGCTCCCAGCTCCTGTTGTCTCCCCATAACCCCAGTCACCCCAGCGTTAATATGACCCTCTACAAAAAGCAAACACATGACCCATCCCTTTCAAAAAGTCCTTCTAAGGTCACGAGGCACCGGTGATGACTGAAAGAGACCTGAGAAGAGGCAGCAGAATCACGAGGCAGAAGAGAGAAACCCTTCTGGGGACAGATATGGTATTTATCTTTTATATATATGTATAAATATTAAACTCTTACTGCAGATGCTACTAGAGGCTTCTAGAAACACGCTAACATACTTATATTTTACAAACAAAATGAGCAATAACCTCACACTAGCAGGTTTATAACCTGAAGGATGCTTAATACTGCATATTTGCTCTCCAGTGCCATGGTATGTTCAATTATCTGTCACACTGAGGCAGAAGTTTTCTGCATGCATTGATAAAACATCTTGGTACTGTAACTATAAAACACTTAAATATTTTACTCTCTGAAACCAAGCTTCTAAAAATTTACATTTTATATCATCCCTGACAACTCTCCTCCTGTATTAATTTAAGCGAGCAGTCACAAATTATTGTTGTACTCTCTTAAATCACAGAGTAAGTCACTACTCAACAAAAAAAAGATTCCCAAGCCTTCCATTTTCCATTGTCAGTGAAGCCCTAGAAATCAGGTATGCAGATTTTCTTCTCCATCAAGGCAACCTTCACACAACTTGGACGAGAAGGGTAATCCCCTATTCATTAAGAGGTACATTAGACTGGTATTTTGTTTACTTCTGACTTTCCAGACATTGCCAGGTTGCAGGAAAAACTATAACCCGCTTCCTAACATCTATTATGCTGAAGTAGGAAGGCAGATATTAGTGTCTCCTCAACTCCTCCAGTACCAAATTGGAACCTAAGAGAAATAAAACCATACTGGAAGACTTGCCATGAAAAGCTACCTGCAGCAAAGCCGTGTTGACTCAACGGATGAAGATTTCATCAGTGTCATTTCTGGATAATGCTGCTAGAACTGCTCCAGCCTGAAAGCTAATGAGAAATGGATACTTCCACATCTCCACTGTGCCAACAGTGGATCCCATAGGCACACAGTATTTTTCAGTTTTACAGATGACACAAGTCACCACCTTTTTCACTTCACCCTACGCGCTCAAAAAGCACAACATAACGCTTTGCAACTGTGCAAAATGGCATTAGAAAGGGCTGCCAGAACAATGCCATTTTAAGAAAGTTAACAACAAATTAGGATGGTCAGTCAGAAAGCGTCACGCGAAACAAACAGCAGTAAATATAAAGAAACACTTGGTGACCCTGCTGGCATTTAACTGCAGGTATTTACTGTCAGGAAATACCCTGAAGCTATCATAAATAAAAGATTGAAGCTAGATAAAAGCAAGCCTTGGTTTATTCTAGGGCTTCTTTTAGGCTCTTGCCTCACGGTTCATTGCGACCCAACATAAAGTTACTTCCTGTTCAATGTGTTTTAATTTTTAACTTGCGTACACCAAGGCTAGTAAAACGTGTATATGTATTTTAGAGAGCTTTCTCTGAGAATTGTAACAACTACCGATGTCCCCTTATTAAAAGGGCTACCTCCCATGTTTTGGTTCATCAAGTATATTCAAGGTTTCCAAGGCTTTTATAAGGCAAGATGAGGTTTACATAGGGACAGCATACATTTTTTCCTTATTTGAACAATATAGAATCATGACATATATTAAGACACCCAGAAAGCTGTTTCATTAGTCGTTTTTGACTTGAGCACTATCAATCAGATTTCGGCATCAAATGATTCTTCTCTATTATTGCAGATAAGCTATACAAATCACAAATATTGGCTTACCAATATTAATGTAAGTGGCATACTGTTACCAGCTACCAAGCAAGGTTAAAGAAACAATTCAGGGATTTGGGCTGATAGTATAAATCTAGCTGTATTTACTTATCTATATATCTCACTATATCTTATCTAGAGAGAGAGAGAGGGGGATCTTCAGATTAAATATATTTACGTCACATATAAGCCTTCCCAATACCTCCCTGTTCTATTTGGACAGGGACAATTCCGATTCAAGAAGCGCGACACAGCTGGTAAGGCAACCTAGAACATGTGTAACTACTGACAACGATCGTCATTTTTTTTTTTTGGAAGGGGAAAACAAAAGAACAGAAAAGACAACAAAAAGTGAACAGGTTTGGTCTCTCAAGCTCACATAGGAATTTTGAGTGCCCAACCTACAGTACCCTACAGTAGCAAGCAGACTTGCTGAAAGTGCCTAGTAAAATCGCCCTCTGAGAATCTGACCCCTTCAGGACTTCTCTTAGTTTTAGGTATCTGCCGTAGTCGCTTTTAACAGTCTTGTGGGAGTCTGCACGCAGCTACCTGACAAAAGCATACAGAAAAGGAAACTGTATTACTAGAAACAATCATTTACCAGCACCACTACAGGAGAGCAGGGGAAGGACTTTTTACTAGGGCATGTAGTGATAGGACGAGGGGGAATGGCTTTAAACTGGAAGAGGGCAGGTTTGCATTAAACATTAGGAAGAAATGTTTGACTTTGAGGGTGGTGAGGCGCTGGAACAGGTTGCCCAGAGAGGTTGTTGAGGCCACATCCCTGGAGGTGTTCAAGGCCAGGCTGGATGTGGCCTTGGGCAACCTGGTCTAGTGGGAGGTGTCCCTGCCTATGGCAGGGGGGTTGGAACTCAATGGTCTGCCAGGTCCCTTCCAACCTAAACCATTCTATGATTCTATGATTATCCACAGTTTGCCTTAACTAGACCATAATCCCTCTAGGCAGCGCATTTGTAAAGCATCCCACACCATCACCGAGGAGAACCACCACAGCACTCTGGGGTTCTAGGAGCGCAAATTAACTCTGATAGCAAAAAATGACTCAAGAAAACAGCGTGTCTTCAAGCCTCTGGAGGGTTTGCAGAGAGCTCAGAGGTCTCCTACCACAGTGACGCTCAGCATATTAAGACCACTTGGAGGCCTTTGTTGTAGTGGCATAGAGGCTCTGAAGAAGAAATTTTGTCATTATCCTATATCCAAGAATGATATTATCCTATCCAAGAATGAATTAAGAGTATCCAGGGGGGGATGGAAATCTTCTTCCTACAAATGACTTCTACAAAGGGTACAGGTATGGCAAGCCAGCCTAAAGAGCCCTCTGCGCCTGTTAGAATCTCACACGCTAATCAAAGCTCAGAATTGAGTTTCTTAAGCAAAATAAAGTAATTGAAAAGGAAAAAAGGCACTTAAAGTAGACTTGTGCATAGGCTAGAAGCTACCACTTCTGCCCCCATCCCTCCCCATCATCTCTGTCTGGCACGCTACAGGTGCTCCATTTACTTTCATAAGCCTTATGTGGATTCCTTTTACCAAAATAACAGCACTCTAGTGGCTTGCCTTGACACTCTGTGGAGCTTCAGCTGCTCTCATCTTCAGCATAAGCGTGCTGCACAAAGACTGTCAGTCAGACCAGTACGGCCAGTGAGACGAGGCTGTCCTGGACCCCAGACTGGTACTCCTGCAGGTCTCCTGCACATTGGGAGGGAGAACAAATGCAACACCTCCACTCTGCTAAAACCAAGGGGTACAGAGAGAAGAGCATGCCTGGCAAGCCAGGTTTCACCTAGAAATGGCTTTTAATCCACTAACCCTGAACCCAAATCCTGCGTATCCACCGCAACTTTCCGAGACTTTGGCAAACAGCCTTGAATAAACCTTTGGGGAGTTTTTATAGAGGCCAGACACCCACTGTGACATGCATGAGAAATGTGTAATGCAAAAATTTTTTTTCACTTCTTGGATCTCTAAAAGAGACTGGGCATATTTTTGGCAGAAATTAGAGACGTATTTAAGTTCAGCAACTTGCCATGCAATAACGAGTTTATTCGTCTCCAGCCAGGCTTCAAAGTAAGATATATAGGTGTCTGGGGCTTTTTTCCTTCATGCAAAACTTCATTATACAAACAAGAGAGTTAACACAAGAAAGTTAACATGCCTGTTCACCGAAGAAACCCAACTGCAATTCTTTTTTCCCTCCTCCATAAGGGATGGCCCTAATGTTTTGGCACTGTAGAAGTTAGACGCCGAGTCTCCCTCAAGTTTCATTAGCTTTGAGAGCACTCGTGATTTCTTGTCTCCAACACTCACCAAGTGACCGCTGTTTGCATATGCAAGGAACAAATTTTCCTCTTCATTTATGGAACCGGAGTCAGTCACAGATTCACAGACATAACTGACAACAAGAGTCTATGCTGAGAAGTTACTGGGGCGAGCTACACACAGTCAGATACCAACCCAAAGTTTCATCTGCTTAAAAGGACATCCATGGCAAGGTTTAGCAAAAAATAATTCAGTAAGAGATCTCCCTAGAAATCTCTTCTCCTCAAACTCTGCATCAGTTTAGACTCAAATACCTCATTCCATCAGTTCCTCTGTTTTGTTTGCTCTCTGAGATGCATTTCAAGCTTCAGCCTTTAGTTTGGGGCACTTATGAATGTAGCTGTTATTTTAAAGAGGACTGGCTGGTTAAGCCAGATAAAGAGCTGGCTAAAAGCAGTTCCAGTATCTTCTGAAACTAGGTTTTTTGCTTTATTTCACTATGCATCTTCCTCCAAAAACTGTATGGACCATGTCAATAGAAAACAGAAAAGCACTTGGAATCTGAAGAGTGCAATTCTGCAGCCTGGTACCGAATTTGAGAAGAAAAAGATGTTCAGCAGAAAATACATGGTACAAATTAAAGAAATGTGAACTGGATTGCTTTTCTCCGTTTCAACAGATTCAGATGCCAGTAGCAATAATCGGAATTTCCTTCCCCTGCAACTGACTCTTCTGCTTGAGTTTACATCAACACAGATCAAAGAAAAATTATTTTACTATATTTGGAAACCTCATTAGAGAGGCTTGCAATAAAACGAAAGCTTGGCTTCCAACAACTGATGATCATACTGTTTGAAAATACTCCCTTTATTGACACGTGGCCAACTTCCCTGAGAAGCAACAGGATAGAGCATTTGACAGTGCTGCAGTGAATCATCTTGGTGATCTGCGCAAATTACACATGATCTGGGAAATCAAATAAAATGTCTGCATATTTGAGTATGGTCCTACTCACAAGAAAAAAGGATCTAAACAGAGAGACAGCAAACTAGTGTTTTTTATTATACAGCAAACAGAATAATATAAACAGCTGACGTGAACATTGGGGTAGTGGAGAGGGAATAAGCGCACACCCTGGGCAAAAACCTTACCAAAAGCCTCAGATAACAGAACAGAGTTTTCCATTAGTCTTGCTGGATGGTGCTGCAGTTTGAGGAGCTGGAAATTCAACACATGCTACAAGGTACTGCTGCCAACCTTCTAATATCAAGGCAATGTAGGTAATGAGGATTCATCGAAATACACCAAAAGCTTTGGGCAGGGATGGACATAGGATTGCTAAGCATAGGGTAGCCAAGGTCAGAAAGTGCAAAGTTGAAGCTGGAGCAGAGATTAGACCACAAGACAAGAAGTCTCTATCACTCATGATAGTTTCTGAGCCCAAAAAGGGCAAAACAGTATCTCTGAGAAATCTCCATTCTAGCTGGTGAAAATTCCCTGTCCTGTTGTCCACTTCAGAGAAGAGCTTCTATGCGTGGGCTACAAACATACCTATTTTATCAGGCATCACACTGAAGTTAGCTGCTAAAGAAAGATTAAAATTTTCCCTATTTCTTCCAGTCCATAGGCTTCTTCCTTTAAGCAGTGGCATATGTTTAGGTCTGCCAGAACACCAATTTTCCTGTTTGCTTCAGTTGATTATTTACAGCGCAGTAAGAGGGGAAAAAAAACCCAACCATTTTTATAAATCATAAAACACAACTACTGCCCGTTTTTTATCCAAGCTGTTAGACAAAATGCACATCCCTCCATAAGGTAAAGTGAACGAAAAAGACAGAAGTTCTTCTATGTAAATCCTGTTTGCTCACAAGAAATTTAGAGCATCCCATCTCTCTGAACCAAACAATTTTTTTCTGATCAGCTTCAGCCCTTCTGCAGGCACTACTTTGCCCAAAAGGTCACCTTCAGAGGCACCTCTGCCTTGGGCCAACACCCACAGCATATGCCTTGCTGTCTCCCACACCCTTGACCTTCCATGGCACATCTTCCTACTAATCTCTCTCACACAGACACGCCGGGGTACACGCACAGAGGACACTCCAGTTAATCCTGCCCCTGCTTTTTTCATCACTTATCCGAGACAGCAGCTGTTACACCCATGGCTTTCATCAGTGACTGAGCGCATGTGTTTTAAGACTGCAACTTTCCCAAATTTGGCCAGGGCACGCGGGAGCTGATATACAACCCCCAAAATGCTATTACATTTTCTGACCAGACTCCGTTGTAGCCCAGATTGGGATCTGCTGGGAGGTCTGCTGCACTGCTTAACTGGAAGAACCGGGCAATTTCTTGGGCCTCCTCAGATTTTCTAGAAGCTGCCTCGACAAGCTAAATCATACCATCATACCAGAGCTCTGTTACTCATACCCTGTTCTCCCTCTCAGAAAAAAAGCCTAAGGCCAACAGTTCAGCTGCATCTTTTACATTTGTTTCCCTTTATGGACTTACCCAGATTCTCTGGTACCTGCCCCTCCCCATTACAACACTGGTGTGATCACAACACACTGATGAGTTTATAAGATAACCTAAATCCCTTTTAAGGGGAAAAATAAAAAGGTACATTTCTATTCCGATCTACCAAATTACCATTGTCCTTATCATTGCAAAGGAGGCGGATGTATAAACAGCTGATCCAGCTTTTGAGTAGGAGCTGGAAAGGCAGACACAAAGGCAGAGTAGCAGCTAGTCGTTTTCCTCTGGGTTATTTCTGTCTGGCTCGGCCCTGAAACTCACTCTTCAATCCCAATAACTGGCAGTAACTAATTAGAAGGAAAAACGCAAGCAGTTTATTAAACGTTTGATTAAATGTTGATTACATGTTTGATTAAACATGATCACAGAACAAATCTCCCTTGGACAAGCATGCTCATTTTCTCTTGCTCACTTCTTTTGTTTGTAGACTCAGGAGATAAGAACTGTGGAGATGATGCTACGCCACACGCTGGGATTTAGAGCCTACAAGTGACTGCACAACACAAGGCAAGGAGAAGCTGCTAAGTCCTCCGCCGTTTCAGGTCCTTTCCACATTGCCCATCCTCAGATGCACACTGCTAACTCCCCATGTTCTCTCTTTAGGGCTTTCACATTTGACTGGGGGGTGTCATACGCGGGATCGGCTCATAGATACTGCCAGAATTACATTGCAGGTTAATTGGAGATAAAATCAGCATAAAAGAAAGGGACTTGTAGAAAGGTTCCAACTTTTAAATTGCTGTCATTCCGAAATACGTACAAGGACTTGACGAATCATTACACATGGGAAAAAATCCGTGTTAAATAACAGGTTCAAATGATGTTGAATAATCTGGATGTCTTAGACGAATCCTTTGAACTACATCTGCTGAAGAAAGTGATTTTTGCTCATCCCATTTGCTGTCACTTAAGAGTTATCAAGTAACAGTTAATGAAAATGACTGAACCATGTAATACTATTAGAATCTTACACACAAACAGACACATTTACTTCTGGGTCTCTTAGTAAATAAAAACATTTGCACAGACTATTTCCAGGAATCCTTGTTTGTAAAGGCAAAAGACAATCCTTGACCAAGTGTCTGCTTTTACACACCCTGACGGCACATCTATCTGCAACACCGGGATTTCTTATCCCAAGAAGTCTTTTTCCCAGGCAGCATGTTTTCACAGCTCCCTGCACATCAGCTCCCTGCCGTCGGCCCCGTTTCATCAAGGAGGTGGCTGCTCCACACCCAGCTTTACGTAACCCCCTCGCACGCACTTGCTCGGCCTGGCTGACTTCACTCTCGCGCCGGGTGGGTTATTAGCTGCCTCCTTGGACTTGCAAGGTTTCATGCTGGGTCAGCACACAGTCCAAGGTGCCACAGAAAGCTGCAAAACACACAAGGCATCACCTTAAGGGCAGAAGCCATTCCAATTTAGCAGAAACGCTCCTCCAGAACAATAAAGCTGTGATGGTTATAAAATGATAACCAAACACTTGCGAAAGTTGCACTCTAAGAGGCCATACAGTGCTGTTATCTTATCTGGACTACTCCCTTACATCTCAATAAAAAAAACTACATCACCCCTAATTATTTTCTCTAATTAGTTTGAAGATAAACAGAATTGCCAGAAAAAAAAAAATTTCATGACTAATTTGAACACCTAGATTTTTTTCCTCCGCCTGAATTCCAGCATCACCATCCACAACCTGTAAAAGAAGCCTTCCTCCAGCCCAGCCTGCGTGTCTCCGAACCACCATCCAAAGGTGGACACCGGACAAACGTCACCCCAGTCCCACAGACAGGTCTCAGCCCTGCAAGGCTGCAGAGCACCCGGCACCCTCCGCAAGGCACAGCTAACTAACACCCCACCAAGGGCAATCTAATGGTATCAAGGACAGACAGAGAGCATATTGGTCAGACGCAACACCTATGGTTCCGATCACGAATTTCAAACAGAGTTCGCAACAACAGCTGTGTGCCCCAAGGCACTTTTAAACCACAGCCCCTGCTTGCAGAGGTGCACTACAGCTTTATTTATATCCTTGTCATACTTCAGGATATTCAGTCAGAAGCGATGCTGGGAGGGTATCTGACCATTTCATTATGATTTTATTCCACAGTTTTCACATTGTGGTGGTCTCCTTAGAAAAAAAAAAAAACCCTAGTAAGGTCATGCCTAGACTTTTTCAGGCTGGCTTTCCCTGGTGAAGAATAACTTCTCTACTCGCATCACTAAGGACCAAAAAAAAATAGTCTACAGACAAACAATTAGGAAATGAAAGGAAAAAAAAAATCTAAAACTGCATTTTTGGCCATTTAAGGCTATGAACTGAGAAAGAATGAACAAGCTCTTATGTCAAAACAAAACAAAATTTTAGTATTGTTAAAAGGCAGGAAATCTTTTTCAAGTATTTGTTCGTAAAATATTTCACTGTAACTAAGGCCCTAACCCACGAAGTCTTCTTGCATCCTACCTAACAATAAACTGCTTACAGATGCTTCTAAAGATAACCTGCATGTTAAACTTGCCATTAAACTCCTCCCTCTGCCCATACACTAACAGGGCATTAACAGAGAGAACACGATATCAAAGATCAAGCTTCTTCCCGTTTCTCCCTCAAATTTTACCACTGCCTTGGTGCTGGGATTGCTCAAGATGCATTAGCTCATGTCTCTATCCACCTCCCGCCATGCAGTTCTTGTGCAGTAATTTAATGGCACCCAGCCAAACATCACTGGTCTCGCACCCTCCTAGTAGCGTAAGCAGCCATGCCACGCTCCTGCTGAGCACCAAACACTCCGCTGGTGATGAACGCGCTAGGAGAATTCGGGCAGCAGAAGCTGTGGGTGAAGCTCGCCATTACAGCCCCTTCATACAGCACTACTGCCTCTTACCTCCTTTCTGGGTTGTGCAGAGGAGCTGCATGAGCCCTTCTCTGTAAGGTGGCACCCCTTGAGATGTACAGCACAGCTCTGCCGTTCCATCAGACAGCTGTAGGATTAACACCACAGGCATCTATCCTAGGTAAGATCCCACTAGAACCAAACACTTTTTACTCAAACCACTTTCATGAGGCAGAACGATACGCTAAATCCTCTGATTTTTGCCATCTCTCATTGTAAGTCCTTATCAAAAACAGCCAGCCAAGCAAAGGCATTAGTGCCATGCTGCTTTACCTTGCGTAACAGCAAGCTTTGTTGCCGATTCCACGACACTAAAAGCAAAATCACTGTAAGTCATTTAACACTTGTGCAAGAGAGATTAACTGGACTTGTCTGGAAATGAGCCTTACTTGGGAAACTACTCCTCCCACACGCACACATTAGGATCGTATGAACAGTTGTATTCCATCCATCAACTCTTCCACTTGCTATATACCTTCTACATAAACATGCAACAGATGACAGTTACTTCCCAGTAATTAAGCCACAGAGAAGATTTCCAAGGTGTTCTTGAATAACTAGCTCAGCAGATTTTCAAGGCGCTGACACCATGACATAACTGAAGCCACAGAGCACTCCTCTAAAGTAGTCAAGCTGTTCCTCCAGCAGCTCTCCTTT
Source organism: Chionis minor (assembly GCA_013398295.1). Classification (NCBI taxonomy): domain Eukaryota; kingdom Metazoa; phylum Chordata; class Aves; order Charadriiformes; family Chionidae; genus Chionis; species Chionis minor. Next base: position 380,055 of record VZSF01000994.1, read on the forward strand.
ATAGCAAGGGTTTGTAGTTGTTCCACAAGCCCAGACATAAAGGTGTTTTTAAAGAGCTAAAGTTAGAACTCAGTTTTTCAAGGTAGAGGTTGTATATTACACAGGTTTCAAAACTGATAACCTCTGAGGAGGACTTACTGAGTCCCAGAACATGTCCCAGGGACAGGAGGCTGGGACTGTAACCTCTGCCTCTCACGCTGGCCCTCACTATTTCCGCTGATGCTCTTCACCCTCCCACCCACCCCACCGCTCTCTGAATTAAAAACTCCTTGGAGCAGCGAGGCTTCCACTGGCTGCATCCCACAGGCTCAGGCTCAACAGTTACCCTGGCCACTTCTGCATCTCACTCCAAAAGGCCCATCTATCCTATACTCCTTTTTGTGTGGAAGGAACTCTTCAGTCCTTCCATGCTCACCCTACAGTACCCACTCCCTTCATTCGCTGTTAGTAGAAGCCTCAAACGTGACGTCTGCTCATTTTGGGACCCAAGGACAGCAGGCTAAAGTGTCCTCAGCCTTCCCAGTCCTTGCCTGGGAGGGTGCTGCAACCCAGCTACTCTCTAACTCCAGTGACACAAGATAAGGTGCAGCTGTGGTCCTGCCCCTTCTACCCTCCACAGCAGGGCAGACTGGGGGGAAAGAGAAAAGCACCTGCTAGGGACCATCCTGGAACCCTCTTTCATATCCAGGACAACCAAGAGGGAGCTTTTGGATGCCAGTGATCATTTTGGACATTGTCTGCCATAAACTGGCACCTGCGTAGCAAGAACAATCCTGCATTTCATAGCTTCTGTGTGTATGCTCAAGGTGAGAGGTGGATTAGCCACCTTGGGCTCGTATCACCACCAAGTATTCCATTCAGAATGGGAACTACTCCAACATCCCTTTACCACGTACCACCTACCTGCCTAATGGACAGAGCAAACACAGTTTGTCGTAAGTCATTTCTTCAACACAAGTGGGACCATACAGAAATCCTTCCAAAGGATTTCCAGTGCCAAAAGGGAAAGACCACCACTGAAGTCTCCTCCCACTAAAGAAAAAAAGAAAACCAAACACACACCACCAGAAAACCACACCTTTGACAAGACAGAGAGCAGAAAGGCAACCTCCAACAGGTCGAGAGTGTGGGAAGTCTATGGGACACTGTCAGTCTGAGCATAAAATAAGAATACCAGTAATAAAGATCTCCCAAAACCGTATGTATTACATCAGGGCAAGAAGCCATTACTAGTCCACAAGTAATCCAGAAAATCGTGGTAAAAAGAAAATAGTCTTTCTCACAGCGGGATAATTCAACAACCTGAACGTCCTCGGGAAGGAAAAGGAACAGCACCCAACGTGAGCGCGTGCGTGAGCCTTGCCTCCCATCGGGAAGGGTGCTTACACCCGCGCAGAGCAGCTCCCAGCAGGCTCTTCTTTCCTAGATGGGGCTCATAGCCTTCCATTTGAAAAGCAACCAGGGGAGGATGTACAAGGCCTTGTAGTCTAGAAAGCCTTCTTTCTGGTTTGGGCATTTTTTTCCTCTCCTGTGCGCGAGACCACTCCTTGAAACTTTCACATACGCAGAGAGATTAACTGAACACACTATATTCTGCAGACATACTGCTTTCAGTCCTGTAGATGAGACCACCGACGTCAACAGAGCCCACCTGAAAACAGTAAGCCTCACCTAAAGAAAATTAACTGCCCCCCTCCCTTGTTTTCACTTGGAAGTGCTTAGATTACATTACTCCACTTTCACTGCCAGGATGTGATCCGGCCATTGGTTCCCGGCTACATCCGCACCTGTAAAGGAACACGGAAGCACTGCCTTGTGCTGCTTGCCAATCACCTGAAAGAGGTGTTCTGCTATTTCTCAAGTATCATTTCAGAAGATGCATCAAATGATTCTGTTTTTCAGAAAATAAATATGCAGTCTTAAGATCTCCTAGGAGATCCAGGACCTCATTTAGAGGGGGGGAAAATTAGTTTCTTGGTAAAATGGTGAACAGCAGCTTCCTTTAGAAAAAAGGCTGCAGAGCATACCTGATCTTTTAAGTTTTAAATAAGCATAACAAAACCAAGGCGCTACCCGCTTCGGATACAGCCCTTAGCCAGCCAATCATTCGAGTCACTCAGACATTTATTACAAGTAAAATTGTGTATAATAAACACAAAAGACTAAAGACTTCCTGAAGAGCCAGTCACAGTAAACAACCTGCAGATGTGAAAAAAATTAATCACTTCTGAGAAGTGGTTGTGGGTTTTTTTACTTCAGCTAGACAAGTAAGTTACCTTCTTAGATAAGATGCTGTAAGAATAAAAGACTCCTATCTTTTCGTAGTTTTTTTTCCCCAAAGTTCCTATGTCAGATAAACTGTTTTATCACTAAAAACCTCCTCCCATTATCCTCAGCAGGTTTAGGCTCAAGCTCAAATTTATTTGTAGCATCCAGAGTTTTCATCTTCCTGTGTTTCCTCAGGTTTTATGTGCACTTGGAAAACAGCCACTACTTGCTCTACCTACAGGGTTACAAGGGCTTCCTTGGAACTCAGGCACCCACACAAGAAGCAGAGAAAAACTTAAGCAAGAAATAACCCTTGTCACTATCACTGTCTCTGCCGGACTGGACTGTTACACAGCCTGCCGGCTCCTTTTGTCCTCCTTGCTTTTCAAACTATAGCTTCATTTTCACCACAAATTTAAATGACCAAGTTAGGAAAGTCAGTGCAAGAAGATGAAATTGTAGCTTGGCAAAAGCTGAGTAATCACATACTCTCCATATGATAAACTGAAAACATTTACTAGTTACATAGATCTGAGAGAGAACAGTTAAGAGAGCTAAAATTGTTAAGACACATTGGGGTCTTCAACAACTGGGTTCAATGATATTTCTTTTACAGAAAACACCAATGAGGAGGAGACAAAGTGTAACAACTTGAATTTTTAACTTTGAACTCCGCCTTGGAATAGATAGATGCGAATTAAGAGTTGATGACAAATGGCAAGACAAAGTAATAATAAACACTTTGGCTCTCATTTGAGATCCAATGATCTATGAGCAATCTGCAGTCAGTTCAGCCACATGACAGCATTCTGACAGGTTTGTATTACTTCTGCACTTGACAGGTAGAAAAAGTATTATATTGGGAAATTCACTGATCTGCTTAAGTTAAAATGAAGCCTCCTACAGAGCCAAAAACTAACCCTATTTTGGCTGCCAGGCCTATGCCTGATTCAAGAGACTTTTCCCTGTTCTCTCTCTTGGATCAGAGACTATTCCTTGATTTGCAAACTCCCTGTACAACCCCCCCACCAGTGAATACATGGAAGACATCAAAATTTAAACACGTTTCAATTGTTTGCGCTCATCTACATACACTTAAAACTTTACCAATATTTCACAGCTGTCTGGGCAGCTTACTTCAAAAGGCCCTCATAGTCAAACTATACATTTACAGTATACTAGGAAAAGAGACACCTCGCAGTTTTTCTGGGGCTGGCCTTGCAAGAATGCCTCTGAGTTCCTGAGCTTGTGCAGGCATCCAACACCGACATCAGACATTTTGAATAAAAAAATTAATTTCCTGGAGTGTTGGTGGGGAGGGAAAAAGCCAAGAGAAGAATTTTTACATTCAAAGACATATAGACAATGGGGAAAACAAATATAGTTTTTATTTCATCAAAAGGAGGTCAAGCTTTACGGAAAGAGAACCTTCATCCCTGTTCTTACAGAAGGCTCCAACAATTATCCCCTCGAAGTCAAAGTGGCTGCTCAAAATACCACCACCCTACTAGACATTACTGTTTTACAGACCAAAATATATTTAACCAAAAGCACTGTCCAGTGCAAGTCTTCCTTTATTGTAATATTAGCAGCACTGCTAGGCAGCTCCATTCTGACTGGATCAGCCCCAAACAACTGGCAATACACTTTGATTTAATGGGAGAGGGAACAGGGAGACTGCACATGGACAACGTGCATTTTTCAGAAACAAACATTTTGTATTTCACGTTTCACTACCAGCAGCAGCAAGTACGCTAAAAACCTCTTCTTACAGGGAGCTTTCACACCCACATATCAGTCAACATAAGAAAAGGTGGCAGCAGCACTAAGAACTAACAGGAAACTCAAATGCTATACTTGGTCCTACAAAAACATTTCAAATTATGCTACCGGATACTTCCCTGGGCCAAGTAGGCATTCAGAACACTTTCAATGGCATCGTGGTTGCATATTTTAATTACTACCTACCACGCTTTTGATTCTTGGCCATCAATCCTTGTTATCAAGCCATTCCATCTTTTAAGTGCCTGCTATCAGTAGTTATAGTGCCACAAACCAAGAACAAACCAGCAACAGGTCCATGCGCTGATCCCAGGTTTGCCACCAAATTCGTGCCGCTGTGAAGAAATTCAATTTCCATCCATTAAAAAAAAAAAAAAAAAATTAAGTCTGGACACCAGGTATATCCAGCTCCTAAGGAATCCAACTATAGAGATTTCCAACAGCTTCACAGGGAGCTGGATTAGGCCACAGTCTGCAAATGTGCTCTGCTCTCACCAAGGTTAAGAAAATTCAGCACCTTAACAAGTAGGAGCTTTTGAGAATATCAGCCTAATTCATATGCAAGGATTACAATTTTAGCAATAAGCACTAGTACAAAGAATTTCACCCCCATCTAATTCAGCTACAGAACAACAGATTTAGGGATCTTGATCTTACACATCAGGAAACAGCTTTGCCCAAGAAGAAATCCGTGGTAAAGCTGCCTCAGAATAAATGACTTTGTTTCCAAATTCTTTGCCCAAGCTACGAACCAAGCATTTTAATTAAGGTCTCCTAATTGCAGTTAATGTAATTTGGGGTAGGGGGCAGGGAGAAAACACTCTTTTCCACAGTCCACTGGTACCAAAGCTGACAAAGAAAAGTAACTTTAAAAATACATGTTAGGTGTAGAAAATGCTCTACCCAAGTTCTGTGGTTTCAGAAACACACTTTCCTGTTTGAAGAAAGCTCTCGTGTTTGGTTCTACAGGCCTTTTTTCACAACGGCAAACAGGAGAAACCAGAAACTAGGGAAAATCAGGGAAGTTATTTGTTAACGTACAAACAGCCACAGCACATCAGACTGTAGGTCCAACATACTCTGCCTTTAGTGTGGCTGTTCTCTCTGTTCTGTTGCCAAAGACATAAAAGAAACATCCCAAAATACTGTTTTCTTCAGTGATCTCTTGCAATTAGAGCTACAGTTTCATTACCACTACAACAATACTAGAGAAAAACCTGCCAAAAAGGAATGGGATTAAGCATTACATTTTAATAGATTATTGAAAACAAACGAGAAATCAAATCACAGCACAAAAATACTGTGCCAACCGCCACGCAAACAATACCTATTGTGAGACAAGATCCAGCACTACGCTGATGACAAAACTGCGTAACACAGTAGCACGAAAATGAGAAAAAAGTTTTACTAGGAAAGCTGGTGGCCGGCACAGTGCACGTGGAAGTGACAGTCTGCTGCAATAATCCTGTACTATGTACCTGAGTTTATTTCACTCACAGATAAAGACAAAACTCTCCCAACAACCCTACGCCTTTCTCATTCAATCACTTCTGGCTCCTTCCCGCATCATTTTGGCCTCCAAATGTCAGGCTCCTAGTCGACTCAAATGAGCACTTGCATCCCTGCAGTCTCTTGGAAACATTCACAATTAAAACGCAGCAGCTGACCAGCATCAGTCAAGTAAAGTCTTCTCTACTCTCAGGGAGACATGAGCTCACATGGAAAGGTCCATGCAGTTTGATTTCAACAGCCAGAACCAACGATAAACTGCTACATACTTGAAGGAAGAGAGAGCCAAGCGAGGCTTTAAATTACATTTAAATGACAGTAAGATCCACTGATTTTACTGCAAAAAACCATGTTGTGATCCACAAGAAAGTTCTCCTTTGAGGCGCAATGCTATTTGAGAACAGGCAATCCATCACTAGTAAGCAACACAGTGATGAAGATCAATGCCCTACAGCATACATAAAGAGTAAAGCTATGATCACACTGCAGTCACAAAAGAATCGGAAGAAAAACTAGCTAAACAGTTCTTGAAACAAAGTTAGCCCCAAATAAAAGCAATTTAAGCTTGAGGATGTCCATGACGAAAGGTTTTTCACTCTGCTGAATTGTGAATAAAACAAAATTCAAAGCACAAGGTCTCCCAGATGCTGAGAGCCTAAAATAGTATCAGAAAGAGAAAGAAAAATGAAAACGGAGATTCAACCCCTTATCTAGCAGCAAGCTTGTACTTTCTATTCCTCAAAGCATGCTCAATTTTTTGTTCTATAAAGGCCAGGAAAAAGGTTAAAAAACCCTACTCTGTTCAAAATTCACTCCAGCCTGGATAGAGTCCCCGGACTTTGATCTATTCCTTGAGACAGAAGGAAAGGTTACACCAAAATGTCAAGCCCCAAAGTCAAAATATAACCCCACCCAGCTCCTGTCCACCTGCAAATAGATCTCTTTTCCTCCTACAGTCCCAGCTCACACTTGCAGTCCACGCAACCAGGAACAGCTAAAGGCGTACCGCAAACCATTTTCTTGCCACAGATTAAACCAGCTTTAAAAGGTGGCAGTTCTGAAAAAGAAAACTTCTACTGAGTGGCAAAGGGTGCTGCTATATTTTATCATCAATTACTCTTTGCAAAGCACACGGTGCTCTAACCCCATGCGCTGGCAACAATAATGTTCCCCTTTTACGCTTTCCCCTTTTCTGCCAGACACAGGCTGCAGGTCAAAAGTACTTTTGGGGGTTTTTTTTGGTTTTTTTTTTTTTGTTTTGTTTTTTTGCCATCAGCCTCTCATCAAAATAGTAGACTTGCTTAGTTTCTTTTTCCGTTTCGTCCCTCACATACATTTCTGCACACTTTTAGAGGAGTTTTCTTTCAGTGCTTGAAAACTACCAGACTGACAGCTCCAGTGAATTAAGCTCCCTCTTTGTCGGCAAAACAAGAGCAGCACCACAGGCAACCTCAGAACAAGCTCCCTCTATCCTCCTCCTCCTCCCACCTCTCCAACTAGCCAGCGTGTCTAAACGCCGAGCTTCGCTTACAGCTCTATCATACCAGGGGGCCTCGTAAAGAGTCTCTGATAACGCGGTTTACCCAGCCTATCTCATAAGAGACTAATGTGAAAGCCACGCATGATGCCACCACATCGGCACGCACCTGTGCCAGACAGCACAGTAGCTCTAAAACCATGAGGCTGGGCTGAGTGCGTGCAACCCTGTGCTTAAAGACTGACCGGCAAAGAAAATCTGGTTTAGACAACAGTGTGAAAGAACTCTGAGTTGAAGCAACTCTTAAAGCCATACTTCAAACTATAGAAGGGCAATGTTAACTGAGAACCACCAGAAAGACCAGAAAAATTCAACGCTTTCAGTGTCAGACCAAAGATGGGTGCAGATTTTATTTGAAAATAAATTGTACATTGGGCATAAATGCTACAGAGGTGGTGCTTCTGTTACTATTGCAGTACTAATATTGTACTTCACTTTGGAGAGTGCTCCTCTGCTACATTATCACTTAACCTGGTCAGGCACCAAATGTGGATCCAGACACTCTCCTCTCTTCAATTCCATGGGGTTTTTAGGTTCCACAAACCCCTCAGTTGTCAGTCACACATTAGCACGCAGTAGATGAAGCTAGAAGATGGCTCCTAAGTGGTACCCAGCTTTTAGCTCCTCCTCCTCTCTCTTTTGTAAGCTTTTTTATTTTTAGCAGGAAAGTCTTTTCTCTTTGGGGAAGAACTTTTGACTTCTGAACTTCTTATGTCATCTTGACTGAAATGATTTTTCTTTCATTGGTCAAGAGCCAGGGTGTTTTAGTAAAACAAACATGTATACATACACTTAAAAATAAGTAATGCCTATTCCTTTACAGGTTTAAAAAAAAAAATAATGAGAAAACATCACAAACAACTTTATATTTCCTCATGTTTTACAGCAAAATTAGAGGATAACCAACACGCACGGATAGCCTCCTTGCGTTCCTGTGGTGTCAGGAATAAAAGTGAGTTCAAAAACGCATTAAAAGGTTTATGCGGAGCAAGTCCATCTGTGGCTATTAAATGTGGTACCATGGACACAACTGCTGCCACTGGAGTCTGTAAACCAGTGACTGGCAGAAGGCACAAGGGCCTGCCAAGGGGAAAGCCAGCACATTTGCTCTGCACCTCATACTTTCTCTAAGCATCTGCTCCAACCACCATTTGGGTCTCAGCTGCTCGGGTTCAGGTTTATTTGACTGGCCTCACGCTCTTCAGCTGGCCTGTCAACCAAAACACCTCCGAGCAGTTAGGGCCTCTGCTCCCAAACGAAACATACTGATGAACTTGTGTGGGAGTAAACCCTCCATTATCCCCTGCCACACTCTCGCCCTTCAAACGGCAGCAAGGAGAGCCCATACCAGCTGCTCAGGTACCAGGCTCCAGTGACAGCACAGAGAGGAAGCTGGATCCTCAGCCTGGAAAACCTCCTGAACTGACACAAGTTTTTGTAATACAAAGGAACAGCATGTTCCTGAATGAAGAAGCATCTACACACAGCTGTTGTGACATACAGAGCTAAAGAACAAGAGTTATCAGTATTTACATTAATCTCCATGGTGTGTTTTTTAACTACAAGGAAATAACCAAGATTCTCACTGAAACACACATGTTTAATAAATAACATGCCCCATCGGGTTCAAGTGGTCACTGCTGGACTCACTAAAACATAACATATTGCCGAAACAGACGGTGCTTCCTAGCCCACCTATACAAATTATGAGACTTTCCATCCTTGTCGTGAAACCAGGCTGACAAGAGAAGGAATAAGCCTAGTCATTACACCAGTTCTTGCAACCACAAAAGTCATTTTGGAGTGGCAGGGAGAAAGGACTGCAGCGCTGCGGCTGCCAATGGGGCAGGCGTGGCACGTCGCAAGTGCACCTTTATGATATCATTTCCTTCCAGCGTCATTAATCACCCCAGACATCACTTGTTCTGTCAGCTATTAACCAGTTGCCTCTACACGCAGATAACTTTATCGAAGTTAGTCAGTAAGTCATTACTAAACACTACAATACGTAACGCCAAAGGCCTTGTTTCTAAAGAATCATCTGAACTATTTCCTTCTGCTGTAAGGAAACACATTACGCTACTACATGTACTTATCCATACCTAACATCGGGCGGAAAATTACAGAAAGTAGCAAAAGTCACAGCATTTTAAAACACACCATTTCAGAAAAGGAACCTATGTTGCTTTTGGCCAAAACATTCAACTCAAACCAAGTCTCTTAAAACACCGATTTTCAGCCCATTAGCACTCTTCAAGGGGGAGAGGCTCCCTCAACCTGCTCGCGCGTTGGTGGTGTGGTCTGATGGGACAAATGTGGGCCTTCAGAACGACGGCCAGGAGCATCCCCAGCCTCACAGGTCAAGATTCTGTATTTTTTATTTTGCTACAGATGCGTCTCATTCAAGTATTTCTCCTCCTTTGCCAGTGGCACCATGGAGAACTGAGTTTCATGAGGCAATGCCTCGGGTCCCAGACCAAACATGCAGAACCGGTGCGTTACAGAGGGCGAGGACCAAAGATGGCTTGTTGACAAGAAGGAAGGCATGTGAGGAGTGTGAAGAGAGAGAATAAGCCTGGTTTTTTGAGGAGGAAGGACTGACTTCAAATTCTTTCAGACGAGCAAGCATGACTCGGCAGTATGTGACAAGACAGAACGAGACGCATTATAAATCTTCACCAACTGGCATCTGAGGGGAGAAGATTAAACAGCTCAACATGAAATGAACCTGCTTCCAAGTTTCAGGCCTGGCTGAATGTGCCAATTACACTCCTAAAAGTGGTGTTAGATCTAGAAAGGGGACTTTCTCCAGACCAGACCCCTGGGAGCCCTCAGAGCGACCTCAATGAGTGCACACCCTCCTGCCTGCACAGGCAGTAGCCCGGCTGTGGGAAAGAGCAGACTTCTGCTTTGGTTCCCAATTCACAGGAATTATTTGACAAAATTGCAGTGGCAATCATTCCCTGGCCCAAACAGCCCAAGCACTGCAGTTGGGAGGAAAGAAAAGTATAACTAAGGACATTTTACTTGGAACTAAAGGACATTTCCCCCCCCACCACCCCAACGAAACTCAGTCATTTTTAAGCCATTCTTAAAGTATGTGCTTGTCCTCCAAACAGGATTTCTCTCTGCAGCAAGAGAGAATATTAACGAATATTTGGACAGTATGGAAGTATCAGCAGTTTCCTCATTGATCATATAAAGGGGCATAACACCTTCTGAGGAGAGTTAAATTCCATCAGTACAAAACAAACCATTGTTACGAGGACCGAACTCAAAAATGAGAAAAAGATAACCAGACAGAAGAGGGTTTGTTCCACAGCACTACAGCACAGATGGGCCCAGCACAGGTGCTTATTTTGTCTATTATCATGCTTATTTTAGTGTGTTTCACATGCTCTGCTTCCTTGTTTCCTTGGAATACATTCAAGAATGTCACCGCAGCAAAAAGTGTGAAGTGTTGAGATGAATAGCACATTATCTGGCCAATATCATGAGATATGCTGTCAATCACTGCTTCCCAGGTGCAGTACAAGGCAGAGCAAACACTTGCCATCATCTCCGAGACTCCGCTCAGGCTGAGCCAAAAATAAAAAAAAAAAATCTGCACATATTTAGACTGTATGCCTAGACCTCTCAAGTCACGACTCCTGAACTAGTAAAGGGACTTCAAACTACTTAATGTTCACAAGGAACCATTTCTCTGGCACCTTTTGCGCTACTACAGATTGCGCCAAACCAGGGACAACGGTGACTTCAGGAGAGGTCAATGTCTTGTCCTTGAAATGGGACCACAGACCCACATCATTCCCAGCATGTCTGTCCATACCGGTCTTAGAAGTCTCAAGCAATGAATCCCACTGCCTACCTAGACAATCAAAGTATCTTTTCCACTTAACTATCATCCCTCCCCTTCTTGGCACAACTGAAGCCCACTACTTTTTATTCTACTTGCAATGGAACTGGAGAATACACTGGGTTGGTCTGGGTTTGGTTTTTTTTGGGGGGATGAGGTTGTTGTTTTGGGGGTTTTCCTTTTTTTTTTTTTGCACTCCTACAGCAGCTTTTTACAGTGTCCACAGATCCATCTCCAGCCTCCTCTTCTTTATGCTGAGTAACGCAGTACGATACACAGTATTTTCAAGACCTCCACTCCTTCTCACCACTCTCTTTTGGGCACTTTCCAGCTGATCTGCCTTTTCCTTGAAATGCCGTGCCCCAAACCAAAGGCAGTAGGTGAGGCTACCGCAGCAGCAGCCTTATCAGCGCTCTGCAGAACGGAGGCATCACTTCACGTGCCTCGCAGACTGTCTTCCAACTTATGTACCCCAAGATGACATTCGCTTTTCTTCCATTTTGGGGTTGGTTTTTTTTTTTGGGCCATTTGTATTCTGCCTGCAACCTGCAAAAGAATGCAGGTCTTTCCCTGAAGAGCTGCCACCTGACCAACCTTATTATTGTTGCTTGCTGCGTATCACTTCAAACAGCTTGTGGTAAAGGGATGTACCACACGGAGGAGGCAAACTTCCCGAAGCCGAGGTAAATGATTGCTAGATCATGAAACAGAGTTGCTATGAAAGGGCGATTGTTACCGTCACTTCTGTCGCGGAGTGCCTGTGCCCCATGTTCCCGTGAAATGGTTCTGCAAGCGTAACGCAGGAAGCTTTTTGTGAGGATGCCTACCATTAAGTGCTCTCAGAGATTAAGAAAATGCACACATATCCAGTCCTCCTGGGGTGTGAAGTCTCCTCTGCAGTCTACTGCAAGAAGGAGCAGGAACCCAGAAATACAGTGAACTTTTTCCTCCAAGAAATACATAGGGTTTTTTGCTGCTACCTTCAACACTTTTTCACATCTCAGTATAATTTCTACGAGTAGGCTAGTTGTAAGTCTTTGTTAGAGCTGATGTCAAAGAAACTTACCCGCCCATCCGGCCCCCAGTAACTTCTCATGATATAGTATTTCAGACTAACACAAGCAACAATGGGAGCTATTGATCAACACACGTACATTTTATTTTTAGGGCTTTTAAGGCTGTAAAAGCTAACTGGCACAAGCCAGGCATTTCACAAAAGTAGTATTTAGGGGGTTTTGTGAGGAATTGGGGTTAAAGAAAATCCCCTGAGTTCCTTCTGGAAAAAATATACAATATACTTCATGGCCTGCTATATAAAGAAGCAGATTAAATTAATACTCTCAAACCAGCGTTATTCTTAAATCCATCTTAAAACTCACATTTAGGTTCTTGTGCACAGGCCATGGCACACAAGAGACCACAAATAAAGTTTAGAAGAGAAAAAGAGAGATCTACAGCACTGACAACAGCGTTTACCATTTTATGGTAGATTTACTAAACAGAATAGTTTCTCATCTGTACTAAAAGAAAGCTTAACTATCACAAAAATGAAATGGACAGAAACTGAAGAAACAATTTAGCTTAAAGAAAACAAACCAAACAAGTTTGAGTCACACTAATTTAGATTAGGTATGCTAATATTTTGGTAGGAAAAAATCATTGGTTGCTATGTTCAGCAGATGGATCTGGTATCAGCATAGAAATAGCTTCATCATAACTCAATAATAAAAAAAAAAACCACACAAAAAACCAAACAAACCAAACCTCCCCACCACAGTGACCTGCCATACCCAAGTGGTCTTCAGCACAGTTGACATATGCTCTAACAGGAGCTACATAACCCCAGAAAAATATATCCCCTTGCATAAAACCGAAAACCTGCTCAACTGATGCAGGAAGCAATTCAAGAACCTGGTCTCAAGTTTCAGAACAGTCTTTAGTGGGTAGCACTTGGGAATCCAAACCAGACCAAGAAGCCTTTGCTTCCTGTGCGTCAATGAATGCTACCAGTTTGTCATGGATGATCTCCCAAGGAGGGAACACGACAATTCAGCCTGCTCACTAAAAATCAAGACAACTGGGCTTTATTAGAAAGCATTCTCGATTACCTCACTTCCATTTTCTTCTTTTGTGGGCAGAATTTGATTTTCTCATAATTTCTATAATTTCCTGAGAACTTTTTCCTCCCAGATGCTCACCCTGCTTTTATGAAAAAAATACAGCACAATGAAATCTGACTGTAAATAATCTGGACGTCAAGGTGTACAAGCACAGTTCTTCTCTCTGTCAAACTGCAGGATTTATCATGACATGGATTACATCTTCAGGCAACTCCTCAACTCCTTTGCTATTCATTTCCTACATGCTATAAAGAGGAAATTCTGACTCATCATGTATATAGCTACACAGAAAAGCTACCACATTACCATGCAAACTTACAAGTTGCACATGCGAATGCTTTTGCCCAAAATAACTGAGAAGTCGCTTATCATTCAGAATGGGGTGCCTTTAAATTACCTCCTCTTGGATGAAGCCTATTTCACTTCACCTCATATCCCTGTAGCTTATTCACATTGCCATAACCTGACTGCCTCGCACCACCGTGGCTCCCAGAAGAGACTATATTAACAAATGACATGCAGAACAACCACCGAGGAAATGGAGGCTTTTATAGAGCAAACAGCCATTTGTAAACGGCTGCACCTCACTACTTTGAACCTGTGCCAACCACACACAACTCCTTTACTGAGCAGAGATATGCATTTTTCTGTACCACCACCCCACCTCCTTGCATGGTACGTACAGGAGTCTTTTTGTTCACAGCGTCCGTAGAGACCTGGCAGCACATCTAGGCATGTTTTATAAAAAGATAATATGGGTATCCAGGAGTCTTTACCACCATCTGCAATTCACACTACAGCTGTCAACGGAACAGGGCATCTCCATTTCCCTAACCTTGTATTAGCGCTCGTGCACCTGCGCGGTGACAACCATTCCAAGGTCAATGTGATGAGGAGGGACTGGATTGTATTGAAAGTCTTTGCCAACTGCATAACCACTAAACCAGCTTGAGGCAAACAACAAGACCAAGCAGCTAGGAGGAGGAGGAACTGTTCCTTTCAGCGGTGGCAGGGACACATGACAATGTCAGAACTACACACTTACATCACAGGCTCCTAAATTCTCAATTAGGAGTCCCTAGAAAGCTCATCTTTTTAGCAAGTTTTTGGCTGAGATAGAGTTCATTTTCTCTATAGTAACTAGTATGGGGCTATAGTTTGGATTTGTGCTGAGAACAGTGTTGATAACACAGGGATGTTTTCGTTACTGCTGAGCAGCGCTTACACAGAGCCAAGGCCTTTCCTGCTCCTCACATCACCCCACAGAAGTTGGGCTCGCGATGCACAAGAAGTTGGGAGCCGGGACAGCAAACGCCAAATGACCAAAGGGATATTCCATACCGTATGACATCATGTCAGCATATAAAGCTGGGGGAAGAAAGAGGAAGGGGCGGACATTCAGAGTTATGGCGTTTGTCTTCTCAAGTAACCATTACGCATGACGGAGCCCTGCTTTTCTGGAGATGGCTGAGCACCTGCCCGCCAATAAGCGGTGAATGCATTCCTTGCTTTGCTTGCATGCACAGCCTTTGCTTTAGCTATTAAACTATCTTTACCCCAACCCACGAGTTTCCACACTTTTACCCTTCCAATTTTCTCTCCAATCCCACCGGGTGGGAGCGAGCAAGCAGCTGCGTGGTGCTTAGTGGCTGGCTGCGGTGAAAGCAGGACAGTGGGCTACAGAGCCTCTGTATTTTGCCAACAGCCAGCTCACTAAAGCTGAGACGGCGCCGTCACCTCAGTGGGGCTGAACATAAAGACTCACAGGGAAGACGACTCGAGATGCACAAATCAGACATTTTCACGCCATGGTCCCGTCAGAGGCCCTAGTCAGGGCGCTGCAGCTACAGCGTATACGCTGGCACGTGGATCACGCAGAGTTCGACACAAAGCATGGTGACCTAGCAGCTTCACTCAAAAGCACAGGACAACTTGGCAGTAGCCGCTTCTTAAATTGCCTCCCCGACTGATAAATTCACTGAGGAGATAAGAAGCCTGTACCAAACGCCCTGTTCCACACAGAAGCGCTCAGTCCCGCATCACAACTCAAACAGGAATGCCCTCTCACGAGTAAGGCCGAGGCAGAGACTCGCTTCTCTCCAGTGAAACTGTACCAACACACAGAAAGGAACATAAAAGTCTTACTCCATCGACAGCTCATGCAGAAAGGAGTTGCTGGGTGGAACCAAAAACCCCTGTAGAAAGCAGATACCAGAACCGAGGACACACCTGCTCCCAAAGGAACACCCCTGCCGTGGTGCTACAGACATGGCACAGAGGATGGCTACCCTGGCACCGGGCAGGGAAGCTCACACTCCTCTTTTTACAGGGTGGCAGGTTCAGCCAGAGGATCGAAGCGAGCCTGGCCCATCTTCAGGTTCAGTCTTCCTCGGGAGACACCAGCTGCAGGCCTGAAACCAGGCTTCCCACTCGCCAGGCAAGTGCTCTGTCCTCCTGGTGGCCAGCTAGGTGCTACCCAGGGACCACTGGTGCTCCGCAACTGGCCCGCGAAACCACACTGCCTTTGCGCTCACCGCACCGCTCAGGAGTCTGAAAGAGACGTAGAAGCATTCAGGGGTGCAGTGGGCTGGAACCCAACAATTTATGAACCACTGGCCTGGGTTATAGATGTGGAGGCAGGTATCACCCACCACAGGCACTGCTTCCACCTCCTTGGGCTGCACCTGGAAGGCACGGGCAAGGCTGTTATGCTCTAGGAAGAATCTAGCTCAGGTAGGATGTATCTAGCGTGCCGCGGTGAGGACCAAAAGTGCAGGTGAGCTCAAAGGCCTTTGATACAAGGAAGATTACCTGGTGGATACAAAAGGCAGAAGCCCCAAAATACTGTGTTCAGGCAGGACAACTGCCGTGCCAGTCATACATTACCAAAACTTCACACAACCAAGTGTAAACTTTAAGAAAAGAAGGCAGGTGCCTGTAAGTTCCCTGGAAGAATTCAGATGCCAAAATTTAACAAGGAAACCTACTGAAACCCAGCAGCCTAAGCTGCACTTTAAAGATGGATACCAAACACGAAGAAAGTATTTCAGGGGCCTGCCCAGTCTTCGTGAAACAGAAGCCTGCCCGTGCCCCAAAGCAGCACCTTCATTGCTGGTCCACTCACGCTCGCTCGAGTCTCATTTCAGCTTAGGAGCGCTGCTGGAGACAAAACCTGGAACCACCCTGAAGAAAGCAGTTCAGCACGTAGACTGTCTCTCAGTGGATGGTTCAAACAGCTTTGGAAACATCTGTCCCCGCTCGCTTCAGGACACCAGTGTTTTTCACCAGAACTGGCTGCCCTGGCAGATTTTTCTCATCCTAACAATACCCCCGTTTAAACCCAGCATGCTTCAGGAGTTCGTTAGGAGGCTTCTTTTACTTTCCTGGATTATACAACTGCTTCACTGCAAACCCGTACAAACAAAACTGAACTTTGTAGTCATCCAGAAAGTATATCCCTAGGCAACAGGCAAATAAAGTCCAAGTAACAGTCACCATAAAGTACATAGAGTAGACAGACAGACACATAGTCCACTCTAACGCATGAATCACTGTACAGGAATGAGTACGCTCGCCTTATTTCCTAGCATACACAATATTTCTGTTAAGCTGTACGTTGAGCTTGGCATCACTTTTTCTACAGCAACAAAAGCTTACAAACACCCAAGTAATCAAACAGACATTATGTATAAAATACTTGAAATCTTTGCCGAAATGAATGCAGCCTCCCACTGGTGTCAATGGAAGTTACCGGGAAGGAAAAAAGAGCATCCAGGGTATCAGCACAACTTGCTCCAGTGACTGTACTCATCTTTAAGCCAAACATTTAACTCTGCTTCTACAGAAAGGTTAATATTAAATGGTTTTAAAAGTATCAAATCGTGACTGAAGAGACGTGTCTATGCAATGTCTGTAAATGCTATTCAAAGTGAGCTTAGCCCGTACAGAATGAGATAGCCTAATTTTCATCAAGAAATTAGTAAAGTGTAACAAGAGAGACACTTTGGGGTCAATTTTCACAGCACTGCGAGGACCTAAAGCTATTAATAAATTTGTACAGTATACAAAGAAATTGTAGATCCATGTTATGTAACACACATATAAGGAATTTCTGAAGTACAGAAAAATTAAGCAAAGAGCCTAGTCAGAGAAACAAGGACACTGGAGGGCAGAAAGTCAGTTTTGGAGATTCCTAAACAAGTACAGCACATAATACCAAGAACGAAAGACAAATTACTGCAAAAACCTTTCTGCGTATTTTCTAGAGATGCCCTTTAGTTTCTGGGCAGGAAAATAAGCCTATACCAAACCTCCAGGCCCTAAAAATGACATTTTCCTTATGCTTATTAGAGTCAGAAGTGTGGTTTTGAGTGTCACAAAAAACTAACCAAAAATCTCTCAGGCAAGGTCAAAGCTTAGTATTATTTATCCCAAAGTATTTTGTTTGGAGAATCACACGATATTTAAAAAGACACTAAACCAGAATCTGTGGCCTTTTCTATACTCTAAAAAAAACTCCGCTAAGTTTTGCTGAAGTTTGACAGAGAGGATACAGAATGCCAAGAACACAGGCTGATGTAAAAGCTTCTGTTATGTTCTTGAAATAAGTTTCTGTTTCTTCTGCCTCCATCTTTCCAGGAAGGAACAAGTGCTGGCAACAGAAGCCTCACAGGGACCGGTGCTTTCAGCATGACATGCTTTAATAAAGTGTATTGTACAAGACTTCAAATATATTCTGCGAAGTTCGAACAGACTTCACAGAAGCCAGATCATGGGTTATTTAGAATCTCTTCAGTTATCAAAATTAATTTTACATACTTGTTATAAACTTACTATTAGAGCGAAATAAAGAAGGAAAAAAAGCTGTTACTCGCTATCAGAACCCGTAATGCATGTGTCACGAGACTTTGGACCCACATGGAGTTTACATTTACAATTAAATAGTAAAATTGTGTAATATACTACATATATGATCCTCTAAGCAATTCAGATAAAGTTTAATTACAGCTTATTGAACTAACCTTTACCTCTGGGAGTGTGGAAAATCCATGGAGGTGTATTACCTTCAGCCGGTCCCAGGTGAGCACAAGCTCACTCAGGGGTTCGCACCCCCTAATTTTACGTGGGTCTGGGCGATGCGAAGGAAAGTTATTCCCCCTCATTTGACTCTTCCTAACAATAACTCGGCTTCGGCTCCAAACCGGGAGTTTCCCGGCGGCCGCCCAGGTGAGTGGGAGGCACCAGACCTCCGCCGCGGCGCCGGGGGCACCGGCCGGCCCTGCCTCCCCCCGGTCCCGGCAGGCAGAGCCGGCCGAGGGCAACCACGCACCGAGCGCCAAACGCCCCCGGGGCCGGCGCAGGCCGGGAGCGGCCCGGTG
>VZSF01000994.1:398773-416039 GCA_013398295.1 Chionis minor
CGGCTCCTCTCCGCGCCCGCCGCCGCCGCCGCCGCTGCTGCTGCTGCACGGCGCTCAGCTCCCCATTTGCCCGCTATTCGCAGCCGCCTCCACTTCCTCCTCCTCCTCCTCCTCTCCCAGCCCACCGCTCAGGGGCGGGCGGCGGCAGGACACACCCGCCGCGCCGCGGCCCCGCTGGCACCGAGAGGCCTCACCCGCCGCCGGCAGGGGGCGGCCCGCACCGCGCCACCGCCTTAAAGAGACAGCGCCCCTTTTTGCGGCCGGCGGGGACCAGCGCCAGCGCCGCCCCGGGCCCGCCGTAGGGACACCGGCCTCGGGGCGGTGCTGGCCTTTGCCCTGGGTCGGCCGTGCGGGCCGGGACCCCGCCTGGGACCGCAGGGAGGCCCGAGGATGAGCCATGGAATGGTGGTTTCCAAAGGAAGAAGGGCTTACAGAGCCCCTTGTATTTCCTATCAGAGCTACTAAAAACGGTTATATGGCATAAAGGTGTGCATCTTCCACGGAAAACAAGATTCCAGTAAATATGCAAAAAGAAGCATCACCCTTCTTCCAGCATTTGGCGAGTACCTGTAAAGGCTTAACAGACATTTCAATAACAGCTATTTCTTATTTCACTTTTTTTTTTTTTTTTTTTTTTTTTTTTTCCGCAGGAGGCAGGAGAAGGCAGGCAATCGCCAGCGTGAGTTGGCATCCTGGTCTTGGGGTCATGCATTCCTAAATCCCGAGGCAGCCGTTCCGTGCTTCGTTTCGGAGGAAGAACGCTTCAGTCTGAATGAGTGTGGTATCTCACCGCACTAGTACGATTTTCCCATCTTGGTTTCTCCTTTTCAGCTTAAATGAGCGTCACCCAGCCCGAACGTTTCTCTCTGTCTCTTTGGGAACGGACATAGCTTTCATAATAATTATGCCTTTCTGGAGTGACTGGCCGTACCTGCAATCCTGAGCAGAGACGCCGATGACGCTCCCACCACGATGCTTTGTGTGATCCCAGCTTGGAGGCCGGCAGGGTTGGAACTGCTCAGCGAGTTCTGCTGACTCACAGCCCCACAACAAACGCGGCTTAACAACTTCAGCGGAGTATCAGAAAAGTGGTAGAAGCATCCATTCAGACGAAAGAAGGGAGAAAGCCGGTAAAGCCTTTAAGAAATACGAAAGAGGTTGTTGACCTAGGGAGCAGGTGGAGACCATTTTATGTTCCTGTTGTTATTTACGTGAACAATGAAGTCATCCTAAATCTAGAGTGTGTTAGAAAGTAGGTAGGGAGTGGAATGGCCTGCAAACAGCTCATACCAATGTTTTGTGAAAATGTATATCACAGAATGGTTTGGGTTGGAAAGGACCTTATCCAGTCCCAACCCCCTGCCATGGGCAGGGACACCTCCCACCAGACCAGGTTGCTCCATGCCCCGTCCAACCTGGCCTTGAACCTCCAGGGATGGGGCAGCCACAACTTCTCTGGGCAACCCCAGCCAGGGTCTCACCACCCTCACGCTAAAGGGTTTCTTCCTCATATCTCACCTGAATCCCCCCTCTTTCAGTTTAAAACCATTCCCCCTCGTCCTGTCGCTCCCCTCCCTGATCCAGAGTTCCTCCCCAGCTTTCCTGTAGGCCCCTTTAGGGACTGGAAGGGGCTATAAGGTCTCCCTGGAGCCTTATTATAGAGTATAATAGTACTTTTTCTGCATTTGTGGTGGCTTTAAGGAATAAATGTGTTTATTTTTCTCCGTCTTAAATTACTCGCCACTGGTACGTTAGAACCTTTGTTTTACAGAGCACTTCTTATCTTCATCATATTCACACATTTTTGCACAGTTCATTAATTAATGTAATTAGAATTAGTAAATGTATTTTGAGAGCATGGTTCCTGCTGCAGAATGTTTCACTGATATTTAAACATTTTGGGGAAGTGTGGTAACGTCAGGAAAATTTGTAACTCGAAGAGGTCCAACATATAAGACTTTATCAAACACTATCAAAATTAAGTAGGAATCCTGAAACAAATTCATTTGGGTTTCCTTTTTTTAAGTGTTTCATTTTGCTAATACCAGTGCTTTATTTCAGCTATATATTATATTATTATATATATTCCAGCTTCACTGGACTTATTTTAGACTTTATTGAAATTTGCATCATTTAACATTTGCATGTTAAGCTCAAAATTCATATTTGTACCAGAACAGAACATGAATGTATTGAAACATGACAGTATTGAAGCCATCTTCCTAAATGATTTCTTTCTGAATGTTTTTTTTTTTCTTTAAGAAATGTCACTGTTTCAGACCAATCTAAAACACAGTCTGCAGAGACAGAAAGATTTGTGAACTTCTTTCCAGATATGGCAGAGCAGGTTTTCAGAGGTGTTGAACATTCTTGGCTCCTGTAGAAATGAAGCACAGGAGCTACAAAGGAGGAATTTGTTTTGCTCCAATATAGACAAACTTGAGTGATGCGTATCGGAGACCACATTCAGTCTTTGGAAAGAGTAAGCTGGTAAATGCCTTCATTTTAAACTGCTTTTTTTTTTTTTCCTGAATTTTAACCCTTGAACAATTTCAGATGTGGGAAACCTATTTCATCTGGCATGCCACTGTACTGCATTCTGCTGCACAGTCCTGCTAAATAAATTACAATCCTCTGTTTACATTGCAGAGCCAGTTCAGGCAATGCCAAACCTGTGACCACACGAAGCCCCAGGGTAATGTTTACCCAATTCCTGATCAGGAGCAAGTTGACTATTCCTCTGACTTTCTGTGGCCCAATGCTGTAAGCTGCAACTCATGTGCTGCTTCATGCTAATTAAAGGGGTGAGGGTTGATTAAGATCTCGAGCCCTCTGGCAATCAGAACTATCTTCATCTTCGCTTCAGCTACAGGTCAAAGCAGGTTTCCCTAGTTTAGCTGGAACGTCTCACACCTTGTCTTCTAACCCTTTCAACAAATACAGGGGCTCAGAGGAGGGTTGGACACTCACGATGTGGCACAGTTAGTGAAATTCCATGGCAGTTCATTTTGGAGTAAGACGAGGCATCTCCATTCACTTCATTAGTTATGGAAGTATATTTTCTCAATGAGTGATTAAGAGCAATTTTATCAGCACCTGGCAAAAGTCATGATAGGATCTTTTGCAAGGAGTGGAAAGACGGCGAAGTGATTTTTCATTGCCTGTACTTTAAGCTTTTTACATTTTATTTTTGTTTTTTATTATTACAGGACAGATGTTACTCTGCTGCAGATGGGCAGGAGGAAGGGCTGAGCCTTCCATATCAGGACAGGCATCCCCCCCTTCTCCAGTCGATCAAACCACCAAGTCAGTTGATGTTCTAACACGGTGCTGATGGAATGAGGCTGTAGGCGGGAGGGAGCACGAAAAAACCCTGCACGTGCTGCACTGCAGCTTCTCCTTGGCTTTGGGTGACTCAAGAGTCCTGGTGCTGCACAGTGTGTGGAACTGGTCAACACCAGTGAGGCTGCTAGAGAGAAGTGCACGAGAAGCATGGTGGGCTACCATTTCCTCAGGTCTCTGCTATGTCTACAACTGATTCCTTACTGCAGGATTCATAAAAAGGCCAGCTACGACTTCTTTTCACAGTGGTTCACTAGAAGATGTGTGTGAGTGCAGCCAAGCTTCTCCAGTTTATGGTGGGGTTTTTGCTTAACTTTGGGCAAAACAAGTTATAATCTCCCCTCCTTTCTGGAAACTTTTCCGAATGTAGTCTGGACCAGCAGCTTTTAAACGATAAGCCAGTGAAAGTTAGTGCTCAGGGATGAAAGCTCATTTCTGATTTTCGTGCCCAAAACCACAATGGCTAACTGCGGGCGAGGGACACGCTCCAGCCAGCCGCAAGGCTCCTGTAGCCGCTCATGGGAGGAGGCCCATCTAGTGGCAGCTTCAGCCCAACTCCGTTTCCCGGAATGAGCCGTTGCTGCCCGTAGAGACTGCACTGGAGGACCGGCCTCACTAGCTGGAAATCGAACTCTCCTTTTACAGTCAACTAAATCCGGTGTTGCTGTTTAGAGCAGCAGTCCCTCCAAAAACTGCCACTCCTTCTCACCTTCTGCCATGCCCTCCTTTACAGCAGCCCAACTGCTCGCGTGGCTGTGCGCGTACCTGGCCAGGGAGCTCGGAACGGAGCTGGACTAAAACTCAGAAAGTTGGCAACAGTATTTTAGTCTTAACCCAAACCGATTCCCCAGTCTGGATCACCATCCTTCTTCCTACCTGTCTACAGGAGCAGAAGGTGGCAAAGAGGCTGGAAGGAGGCCAGGTAGAGAAAGCACTGAGCTGCCTCTTTTGGTGGCAATTCCATTTTGCAGCAGCAGCAGCAGATGGTGAAAGCACAGTGTTCACCCATGCGACTGCTCCCTTACTCACCTAACGACCTATGCGGTTTATACTGCAGTATTTAGATTTTATAAAGAAAAGAAGGATTACTGAGGACTGGCTGAGACTCATCAGTATTTCTGAGATCTTGTAGAGAGCAGAAGGAGGAATTTAGCCAGAAGGGCTCGAAAAACTTCCAAAAGACGGAAACAATGATGCCTGGCAGCTGACCAGATCCGTGTGGGCCAATGCAGTGCCCTTCAGGGATTCCTGAGTTAATGCTCGGGAGCGCTGCCTAGATTGCTACCTGTTACACTGGTAGCACAGCAAGCTCTTACGTTCTGGTCATAAAAACAGGGTTAACTGTGGGGTTTTTTGAAACTACAAGGAAACCACCATTATGAGAAGGTATGTCTTTATGTAATGTACAGCTCAAAAGTTTGGCTACCCTGAGTTCTGATGAATATACATGCTGCAGGAAAGTAAAAAAGGGTCTGGCTGCCAAGTTTGCTCAGTTGGCTTGTAGCACTTTGGGTGCAGACTGTGTATGAGCTCATAAGCCAAGGAAAGCGTATCATCAGCAAACAAAGAATTTAAAACCACAAAGACATGCAGCCAAGATGCAAAAGATGGAGAAGTCCAGTGCCAGTATAATTATCTCAGTAGGAGTAGATTTTTTAAACTGAATTATGTTTGTTAGTCAAATCCCAAGCGTGGATACAGACTGCGCTGTTATGCATTGCTGTAGCTCTCTTGCCTTCCATTATGGGAATAAGGTACACAGAAATAATGCTTATGCAAACTCCTTCATTACAGACACATGGAGAGATTTACTTACCTGATTGCTTCAGCATAGTTAAAATGATTCAAACTGTGTGTGCAAATAAGTCCTGAAAGACTGTTCTCTAAAGAATTTGGGTGACCTGACAGTGCATTAGATTTGGACTGAGACTTGGATAAGGATTAGGCTGGACTGAGGTTTGCTCTACCTACAGTTTCATGCTAACAGAGTTACTCAGGTTATAGGTTTTGAGGTTTTTTAATTGGGTAGGTTTAAGTACCTATGGGAATTCTGGGAGCATGCTCCCAGCAAAATAAGCCATATTTATTTAAAAAAAAAATCATATATATTTTGTACTGCTAGAATTTATTATTTATTTCTTAAAACAATATAACTAGTTTTAAAATTATCAGTGTAAATAAGACTGACACAGATGTATAACTCTTAAGTATAAAGCGACCTAGACATACACGAGTCCTACCACTATTATCCCATATTTCCCTGGATTACATCTGTCTTTGCCTGTTGTGTCAAGAACACATTGTTCCAGGTGACCTAAAGCACACATCCTCCTTCCAACGGTCCTCCACTTGCATGAGTTGTTTGTGGCTAGAGTTGAACCTTTTAAACTGCTAAAACTGAGAACACAAGAAAGATAAAAGTCCGACGTGGCCCACAGTGCCACAGCATCACTTGCACTTTCTTCTCATGCTTATGCCTCCAAAGATTGAGGATCCTTTTCCTGTTTTGTTTAAACACTTCCTTAGAGTTCACTAAAAGTTCACAGGTCACAAGTCTCAGAAAACCATTGTGCTTTCTGATTCTGCTTGGTCACATCAGGAGACACTGGCTTTTTTGCTGTCTGGGAAGGGCAGCAATCTTCATCTTTTCAGAAGCTACCACAGTGTGTAGACTTACAAGTGCAAAAACAATAGATGCAGAAGAGCATTTCCAAAGCCTATGCCAGCACTATTCCAAAGCCAACTAACTGTAGTATATTAAAGAAAAAAACCAAAACCAATCCACTTGATGGTATCTTGAACATATGAGCACGTTATAGGACAGACCTCATTTTTGCCTGTGACACAGTCACAGAGCTAACTCATGCTCCATCAGCAAGGTTTAGAAATGTTTTTTGAAACAACCCAAATCCTAAACAAAAGGAGCTTCTCCTGGGCAGCCAAGAGTTCTTTAGGACATGCCACAGCTATACTGAAGTTAACTAAAGATGCTACTGGGAGGTAATTTAGAAACACAGCTGAGAAAGCCCTGCTATGAGTTAGGTGCTGTTCCTTTCGTGCTTAGGAATCAGTAGTGCACTGACTTGACTCCTACTTACTACTGTACTGGAGGCAGGAATGGTACCTGTCTTGCTCTACCAGTCATCCCTGTCCTTGGCTTTTTCCCACTCGGAGTGCATTTCAAAATGTTATCCAATCTCACTACTCAAGGACCAAAAGAGGGTTTTTTTCTTCTTGCTAAAATACAAATCTCACATCCAAAGATTAAACTATGCACGTACATCCCCTTCACATTAACAACATTCTCTGTCCTGTAACATCCCATTTCTACCTCCTACTACATGCAGCTCTTCTGAAGGAAGAGGAAGGTCATGTAGAGAAGAACTGGAAATTCAGGAAACAAGTTACAGAAAACAGGATATAATTATGTGTAGCGTTTTTTACGCTAATATACATAATTATATTTTTTACGGGGAAAAAAACCAAACCAAAACAACGTAGAATAATCAACTGAGCCCACAATTTGGTTATAGCTATGAGCTTTTACTAGATGGTCAGGCTTGTTAAGTGAGATATATAGCTCGTTTAAGATCACAAACTTTCAGATATTTTTAACTGCCTAGATCCTGTAAGACGCTTGCAGTTGCATGGATGATAAATTCCATCAATACTTGTTTGTTGTAGCACCATGCTATTAAGCTTATTATCTCACACACTCAGGGCCTGTGAGTATGTAAATAAAACCTAGGCAATGAGAACATCAGAATGTGGGACATGTTATAATACCACAGTGTCATTATGGAGCTGCCTGGACAAGTTGTGCTTCCTAACTATTTTTCTGACAGCTCAAGGGATGCTTCCCCAGACAGGATCAGCGCAAATATTCCTAGTGGTTCTGCACGTCTCTGAACAGGCTGCTTCTGTGCCTCGTGTTATAAACCTCACATACAAGAGCAGCCTGTGGAGTTGAACACACAATTCCTATGCTGCCCTTTGGGATTTTCCCTTCTCTCAGAGCTTCCTGGGGGAAAAAAAAAGGACTGTTAGTGGCTGAACCAATGAAGCCTGCTTGCCTTCTGCCTCAGTTTTCTGGTGGTACCTCTGAAGAAAGCTTTTTGCATGGATGGGAAGTTTGTAATAACCCGTGCCTATGAAGATTCCTGCTGTTTGGTAAGGGGGGAGCTCACATTGCACTTTTTCCCTCCATTGGGACTCAATTTCCATTACCTCACTGCCAACTGTCCCAACGCATATGGGAGTTCAGTGTCTTAGAGCTCTATCCTATGGTGGTTTTTTTTTTAAATTGTGCAGATAAATCCAGGTACATACACACTCCCTCTTTTATGTACGTATTTATTTATTTATTTGGGAAAACAACCTAAACAAATCAGATGGGGGGGGCAGGTTAGAAGAATGCCCTTCTTTAACCCTCAGCACTTTGTATAGTGATTATATCTGCACCATTTGCACCAAGCCTATGGAGTGGGATTCTTGCTCAACGTGGAGGCCTGATAGGAGAAAACAGAGAGGGAGAGAAACACCCTAAAACAGAGGAAAGATCTCATGCCACCGTTTTCACAGAGGCCTCAGAACAAGCTGAGGAGCTGTCATAAAACTGTTTTAACCACTAAGCAAGGAAGAGGCCTTGTGGCAAAGGGTGCCAGCCGTGGCAGAGGAGCTCTCCAAAGAATATAGTGGCTTTGTGTTCGATGTTCTAGCTAAAGCCTGCATTGTACTGTCCTTTGGTACTGTCAGACCAATAATGGGTTTGTATTGCTTGAAAGTTGCTCTCTTGAAAAGAAATTCAGTTGGGCACAACTCTCCCTAATAGGATAATAACCCTAATACTATAAATTCATAAATGTATAAGCCTTTTCTGTCACAGGGCTTATTTAAATTATCATTGTTCACTGGGTAACATAGCTTCCTACCCCACAATCCTGCTCTGCAACCCTGGATCCCTGATGGAACAGGAAATTTTAGTACAGGCAGGCATCTTGTCTGTCAAAAAAAGTCAAAATAACTTGAAAGCCTTTCCTGGCTCTGTTCCCCAGCCTTCCCAGAAATCCTCTTCCTTATTGTCACATACAAAGTGCAAAACACAGCAACATTTCTAACACGCAGTAAATCTTCCTCAGAAACCTCCATCCGTGTTATCATACCTCCACCATTTTTTAAATCTCACAAACACATATGCTGGAGTCATTTTGCAGCCACTTGGACTAAAGAATTCTCTCTAGAAACTGGTTTCATAAGTCAGAGACGTAGAAGTTAGCCCAGATGTCTTGAGGGTAAAATTGGTAGTGGTTTCAGGTGAACGTTTGGCTACTCTGCAATAAAGCAAGAAGCTGCCAGAAGGATTGACCACAATTTATAGGACCTCCTCTGAAGATGATGAGGTGTGGTGAGGGAGATTGGGGTGGGGGAGAATGAGAAATAATAGGCAGGTGGGTCTTGTCAAATGATTTCACCTACTCATTTTTGAGAGAATTCAAGGCTGAATTCTTCTTTGTTAATAAGCTCCACTTGCTATCAACGACAGTAGCCCCAAAGGACTGGTTTACCACCACTCCATTATCCTCTGCACAGCTGGGGAAAGGAGAGCTTCCAGGTGTCACGGACTTTTCTACAGTGATCAAACTCTCATGTTGCTGGCCAACATTGGTGCTTTGGGGCTCACATTTGTGCAGATTTCCAGAAAAGTGGCATTTATACCCTGTGTTCTGCTGTCCTTTCTGATCCTCCCAGATTCAGCCACCAGCCCACTGCTGGCTGACCAAGTCTCTAACCCCTTTCAGTGCGCAAAGCTGCTTCAGAAAAACACCAGGCTGCCTCATTTTACTTTCAGCCTCCATCTCTATAGCAGACTTCAAGCTGAAGATCTTCCACTGCTTGGGAGGCTGTTTTGCCAGAGCATTTGTCAGTACCACTCTGAAAATGTGAAACAACCTGAGAATTATACTGTCTGGCCAGTGAAAAAGAGGTAAGTAGCAGAATAGATTAAAAAACTTGAATTTTTAACCTCTGCTCCAACATCCAAATTATGATAGGTTTCGGTTTGTATCACAATCCGTTGCAACAACATCAGTAATGCACTGAATTTACTGGTGAAACACTTCAGCTGGTGAGAGTTACTCAGAATGCTGTGCCCGTACTGCAAACGAGCTCTGCACGGTGCAGATGCATCATTTTGCAAGGGAGGTACTGTAAGTCCTATTACACAAACCAGTGTAGGAACACATGTTCGGTGAGATATTGAGCCTAGCTACTTTTTCATGTGGAGAAGGTGTTGGTTTGGGTGCACTTAAACTTCTCGTAGTCTCATACCAGCATATTTCCTTACTTTCTAAGTACCTGCATATTGTCATGATTATGTTTACGTTCTGCTGGCAAAAGGCAAACAGAACATACATTTGTGTGGACAAGCGGACATACTGCCTCTGTAAGAATGCCAATAAACGCGGTAGTAAGTGTGCTAAGATGGAGACACTTAAATATTCACTTGGAACTTTATGATAGCCCATGACGTAGGCCTTGCTGCCTGAAACTTCCTTTCATATAGGTATAAGAGCAGCAGCTTACAAACTCTGCACAGTAAGGACCAAGCATGTAATATCTTTTGTTTTAAAGATTTGCAAATACTGCTTAGTGTGCTTTTGTTAAATGAAATGCAAATACTGACTTACTAATAAATAATTAAGTTCACCCTTTGAGTGTAACCGTCAACTGCTGTTAACACCTCCATTCAATGCCTGCGTCATTCTGGGTCTCTGTGCTGATTTCTGGTGCAGGCCTCTAGCACGGGCTACCTGAATTTGACTTTTTGAATTTGACTTTTTCTGAAAAGGGCTAGTGAGTACTTAAGAGCTTCACAACTACCATGAACTGGCTTTTATCTCCCACTAAAGTCTGTAACAACGGGAGCTCTCCATACAGAAGAGGATGAAGATTTACTGCCAGTTGATGAAATTTATGTGAAACACCCCCAGCCTCCCCCAAATGCTGGCTTTCCAGTTGAGCTGGCAGCCCTCGGTGTGCGCTTGAACGGGTAACAAGGTGCTTTCCAGGTCTGGTGCTGGGATTGACCATCAGGAACTCTGATCATTCAGCCTAACTCTGACAACAACTGTCCATTGCCTCGCACAACTCTTCACCCAGTTATAATAACTCACACCAGTTATTCACCCAGGCTGAGATCTTCTTTGTGTAGGGACTATAAGGGAATACTGAAGAGACCAAAAAACCAGGAGAACTGTAAGGGATACCTGCTGTATCAGGCAGGCAGCTCAACAGGCAACTGAAACGTAAAATTTATTACTGGAGGAGAATAAACTATCCATTTTGGCTAGACTAAATAAATACCGTCAATAAATGGGGCTGACTGCGTGACATTTTGAGGCACCAGTCCCTCTCAAGTGCCCAACACAATCCTTTTCATCATTTACATGCAAAACCTAAATTGCAGGGTTCAAGAATAAGCAAAGAATACGTAGAACAGTTCTGAAAATAAACCCACAGATTATGGTTGAGAGACAAACCAGTGTGCAAAATCTGAAAGTAATAAAATGTTATGAAGTGGCTAAATACCAGGTGACTGGAGTATTCTACAGAACGAGAAATAATAAAGCTTTTAAGAACAGGATGAACTTAAGTGATAGAAAAAGGAAGATACTCATACATCTGTAGGAAAGTGGAAATTCTGGTTTTTTATAATGTATGCAAACATTTCTGTGACTAAGAACCTATCAACCCTCACATTATATATGGATGGATGTCTTAGATGTACGCCTCTTGCAGTACATTGTAGAAGTTGGTAGCTATGCCCAAATTCCTAAGCTCTAACAGGACACAGGGAGGAGATTCCTGAAAGAAGACAGACACACACATACACAAACACCTTTTTTTTTTTTTTTAAAATGAAAACTTCGATTCAGCAAATCTCAAACAATATCCTCTCTACCACCCCCAAACTTCCATCTTGATCTGTGCAAAAAAGCTGGGATCCTTTGAATGTGGGAAAAGGCCTAATCTGAACTGTGTTCTTTCAGTGTTTGTATAGTAAAAGAAAGTTATGCTTCAGGAAAGCCTAAATATAGATATTCCCTGCTGCACACAGTTCACAGTACAGGCAAGATAGGCACAGCCTGGGAACTGGGAATCTCAGAGAGACAATAACTAAATCTCTTTTAAGTCACTCTGTGGTATTACTGACTTGCTTAACGAAGGCACCACAGAAGGGAAGATAATTAGTGGAAATTAAAAAAATAAAAAAAAGCAAGTGTCATTGCAACCTCCTCTCAGGAGGACAGAGCTGTCACTCCCTCAGATGGTCAGATGTTTCTCTTGAAATACGTATATGGAGGGAAGAAGGAGGGACAGTGCATATCTCTAATGAGTGACCTTCAGAGAGGAATTTTAAGTTTTTTTTACTATTTTTTTTTCTGCTGATGGTTGAAAAGTACCTCTTTTAGGCCAGCTAACCGAAGCCAGGACTTTCAGCCTGCAGACCGTTTGTGAAACTGTTTTTCTTTTTAACATGGGTGACTTCAGTTAACTTGTTTACATGAACAAATGTGTTGGCAGCAGCAAATTCAGCATGGAAATACAGTAACTATTCCTTTCAGCAGACTTTAGCTGAAATCATAGAAAAGCATGTTTCTAAGAATTTTAATGGCAGCTTTGGAAGTGATTTTTTTGTTGTATATTATTTGTGGAGATTTAGTTAAAACCCATAAACTGTAACGAACAATACTTTTGCTGAAATGCAGTTTATAACTGAAAACTGCTTTGACCAAAATCTGCAGGATAGCTCTCTTTCCTTCTAGATCAGTACAATGCTGGGTCATATTGCCAGAGCCATGAGATCAATACCTGCATTGCTTCTGCATAAATTGTATTTGTCCTCTGTTTAAATAAATGCCATGGACAGAAATATTCGGTTGCCATGGACAGAAATACTCAGTCGCCAAACATCTCTGCTAGGATTCTTTTTGTATGTTTTGTCAGTTCTTGCTAAACTTTGAAGCCACTTGGTAATTGGCTGAAAACAGAAGGTAAAAGCAAAGATTTTATCTCCTTCCTGTCAGAATTATTTTGACCGCAGACAATGTAAACATGAAGCTTATATTCAGCGGCAACTAATGAACAAGGAGAATCACTGTAATGAAGTCTAAAAGTTCAGTCTAAAATGCTATAGTCCTTCATAAAAGACTCGGTTCTTTAGAGGCACTCTGACAAAGAGTAATTGTGTGTAATTCTACCTTTGGCAGATGTTTACTGGGGATATTTGGGAGAATGAAATAGCTGTGCCATTTGTAAATATCAAAAAGTTTGTTGGAAAGACGGTAAATATTTCTAGAACCCGGAACAAAGTATGGCTGGTATTCAGAGAACCTGGATAATATGATTGCCTGAAGCTTAACTCAGATGTGGCTGCTGCTAAGAAACAAAGGCTAGAGCAGAATTTCAGGAACAGAGAATTAAAGATCCAGGTAATTCAAGGTCCCAACATTTCAAAGTATAAGAAGCAAGTCCAAGGAGCTAAAGATTACCATGGATTACACAGAGCTCACCTCTGCTTCACATGGTCAATGCAGCCAAAACAAGCAAACATAATATTTCAATTCAAAATGAGAAGAAATAAAATATTACAATGCCAACATATAGGGAAGTGTCTTACAAGCTCCCAAAATACTGAATGTGCTACCCCCCATAAGAAAACAGATGTTTCCAATAGAGAAGTTCAAAGACAGACAATGGTAAAGGCAAAATAACCACCCAAGGGAAAAAAGGGAATCAGAAGACTCTAGCCTTACTTTCAGAAGAAACAGAAGTTATAAAATACAAAATAAGGATTCATAAAACATGAAATACACTATATGAAATTGAAGCTTAGGGAAACTCACGTTTCTGACTCATAACAGATGATAACAGAAGAAACTGATCAAAACAAGTTATTACACCACAACAGGATACTATGAAATTCACTGCAACTACATGTTAATAAACAAAACCCCTACAAGCTGCAAAAATTCACTCACTGATAAAAATTCACAGGAGCACTATAAATATTGTTCTGAGAAAAAAACCCTAAAGGCATTCTCTATTCCCAATATGCCTCCACTGTCTTTCAGGCGTGTTACTTAAGATTCACTGAAAAACCCTTCCCTTCTGTATTTCTTTATAAACACAGTACTAACTCTCCCTTCTACCAGTTGTCCTACCTCCATAAGCCAGCAAGCGGGCATTTGCAAGGAGCTTTGTTCTTCATCCCTTGCTCCTCAGAAGCGTAGCCCTACCCTAGACCTAGTCTAACCCTCTTGGCTTAAGGTTAGGTATGATCTTCATAGCACATGGGCTCATGCTCTGTTCTCTTCCTTTATGCCAGTTTGCTCCTTGGAATCCCAAGACATATGGAGCCCATAGGGATCCCAGATCTCTAGCAGAGAGTTTAGTTTACAGTTAGGATTAAGAACAAAAAAAATCTAGGAACACGGTATTCTCGATGAATCAAAAATTAGTGCCCTACAAAGTGGAAGGTCAGATGCCTTCTTGAGAGAAATGTTTCTGTAATTAGATTCCCACTTCCTGGTTACTTCTCAATAATGAGAACCTACCTACAACTATGCTAAATCTTCATCCACCCAAAGAATGCGTGGAGCAACCTGTCCTTCAGCTTCTGCCTTCCACTTGGAAGCCAAACTGATTTTGGTTTGGTAATTACCTCAGGTCTTCTGCTTTGGCCAGAACCTAAGTCTAGTGAAGACCTTCATTTAATACTAAGTCATGAAAACTTAGTTTGACACAAAGATTACAACTAATCTTTGTTTGTCAGCACTCATTTGTCCCATGTCCCCTGTTTGTCAGAAACCTGAGTGCACTAATAGACCTTAACAGCCCCAACAAGCCTCACCTGCCCCCCACCCATGGGCTCAGGAGCCCCATTTAAGCTGAGCCCTGGACCTTTAGCCCACGCCTGAGCTATGTTGTAGGAGTATGGGTCCCAGCTCAGCCAGGACCATGCCTGGCCATGTTCATCTGGATATAGACCTACAGACTGACTTTGTAGCTTGACCTCAGTCTTTTGTTATCAGTATGGACCTGCCTGGCAATCACCAGGTTATGTCTGACCCTAGTTATCCTCACTGGACCTGACCCCAAGCTGTGGGCTGCCTTCCCAGCTTGACCTTGGACTTGCCACATTGCTTGCCTGATGATCTGGACTCTTGGCTGAATTTGGTGTGCCCTGCTCGCTTTGCTCAGGTGCTGTGGGACTGGGTTCTGGTAGCGAAGCTCTGCCCTATCAGCTGTGCTTGGCTCCCGCCCTTTATGGAGCAGCCAGCCCTTGCTGAATCATCGAATCACTGCTCCCAATGCTCTTCTGGTTTACCTTCAAAATAAAGCCAGTATTTCTATACTTAGTTTCACAATCCCAACAATAACTCACATGTCAAAACTAAGTGAAACACTTGGGGTTTTTTCCTTTTTAAGCACTACAAAATCCCATGATTAACTCTCAAACTCTAGGCCCGAACATTAAATGCCAATTCCTTTTGATTCAACAGACTCCTGTTCGCAACCCTTCTGAGTCTCACCAGGTGTATGTCCCCATTTCAATATGGAAAGTACAAATTGTTCTTCCTTATTATTACCGGCCCTGGTGATTGGAACTTAGCATGAAATCCCTCTAAAGCTGGAAATAGTTGCTGCTTCTTCCACTGATTTTGATATTCCCCACCCATCCCCCCAAAGACTGCTGCTAAAAAAACCCCAAAATTCCTCAGTTGAGCTATTTGCTGTGTCCCTTCCTATACTATGCCAAAGGTTAAGCATGACAAATGTTTTAGATCTTTCTCTTTGTCACTGTAATTTCAGGCCTATGGTTAACACAGAAGAAAAGACCCATGAACCAAGCAGGTTAAATCCTAAACCATCCTCTCTTTCCACCTCCAACCTTTCAGAGGACAGACTTGTTGAGTAAGCCGCACATTTCACTCCTTTTTCTTCAGAATCTTAAGTGCAACTGCGGGCTTTACACTTAGCATGTGTATCCACTGCCAAGCTACATATTTACACAGTCACAGATTAATTCTGACTGAAACCCTTCTCTTTGACATCTAGGTT
Organism: Chionis minor; assembly: GCA_013398295.1. NCBI lineage: Eukaryota > Metazoa > Chordata > Aves > Charadriiformes > Chionidae > Chionis > Chionis minor. The sequence continues at coordinate 414,239 of VZSF01000994.1, forward strand.
GATATTTTAAAGGAAATAGGCTCTATGCGGGAGCTATTCCATTTCCCACCATTACCTCTAACCCCAAGAGAAGAAAATGCAATAAAGCCACACTTAAGTAGAAGGTTTGTCAGCTATACAGGAGCTATATTCACTTCTAGATCAACTGGGACCTCACCATCTGTAAGAAGGGGAAGAATGGCATCTAGTCGAGAGCAGCGTCCCGGGGATAATTAGCTTTATGTGGTTATTCATACCTATATCTGTCATCAGAACTACACCACCAGTTTATTTAAACTTCGTGAAAGTTGATGAAATCCTTGTTCGACTCAAGTCAAGTCCAGACTTTCCAAACTGGGAGTCAGGGTTTCACCTGGCCTGCAAAAGGCTGGTTTTGCCTGTGGTGTTGAGCACCATCTAGTGTCCTCACAGTGGCCAAGGAGGTACACTTCTTTGAGCATCAAAGAAGCTCGAATGAGTATAAAAGCAAAAAAAAAAAAAAAAGGCAACATGGTCTAAAGTGAAGTCGCTCTGTGCCGGGAAACTTATTTCTGCATCATCTGCAGCACCATACATTTTGCCATCAACAGTTCTGAATATAACCCAAAACACTAGTTTCTAACATTTTTCATTAAATAAACTGTAGGTTAAACCATAATAAATTTAATTTTGCAGCAGCTTTCATACACTGCTCACAAGCATCTACTACATCCCCCAAGAAAAATAGTAGAAAATCCGAGGTATTTATTTATACCCAAACAAAAAATGTTATTGCTTTAGCATCTTTCACTTCTTATTTGACATCCCTTTCTAAATTCTTCTTTAGCCTTCTTTAACTACAGTGTGAATTGTGGCCACCACTTGCTTCTCTATAACTTTAGAGGACAGAATTCAGTGCTGACTGCCAATGAGCCAGTCATTCCCAACGCTAACAGAGAGTAACAGTCAAAGTTTTGACAAATCAAATGGATTTGAAATCCGTTTCACTCACAGTTGATTCAATTTGTGAAGCAATTCAGAAAGAAAGTACAACAGCTCCTAGCAACAGTACGATAAAATAGTAGTCTTCTCATGACTCCAGGATAAAATTATTTAGTAAAAAGTTTTCATTTTATATATAATTTATATATAATTCTATGCAGTTCTTTTAACCAACAAGAGGAAAGATGTGTTAAACAGTTACTGAATTCAGACAAATGTTGAAAACACCTTCTACACTGGCAAACTTTCCAAACAGCATGATGCACTTCAGTGAACTGCACACATCTGACCAAATCAGATCTTTTTTAGTCAATTTAGATCATCTTTTGGCTTCATTGAAGGCTTTTTCCCAGTACTGTATTTCATATTAATTCAATAGAAATACACCAGTAAGATGTATTTATGTGTATAAACATATACTATTTCTGAAGTATGTCAGTTGTTGGAAGACTGTTCCACAAGGTAAGTCTCCATCAGTACGTCCTTCAGCACGTCACAACGGGCTAACACAGCCAACCGTCAGAGTGCAACTGGGTGAGTTTCTCCCCTCCTCGCACGCCTGCTCAATTAAGACAAACGCAATCAATCAGGCAGCGCAGGAACAGGCGAGCAGTGCACCAGCCCACCGGGACCTGGGCCTGTCCCTCACGGCACACCAGCGGCCGGCCTTGCAGCTGGGCCTGGCCTCTCCTCCACATCCACCACAGGAACGGCACTAGCGCTGAAGCGACGGCAGCCACAGCCGCGCCGGCGGTAAGCGAAGGGTGAAGAAAGGAGCCGAGCAGCGACACAGCCCCACCGCCATGACCGCCCGCCGCCATTTTGGGCGAGGCCAACCGCG
>VZSF01000994.1:416049-426551 GCA_013398295.1 Chionis minor
GGGGGGGCGGGAGCCGCAGCCAAGATGGCCGCCGGCCAACCCGCCGCGCCTCACCTCACCTCGGATGCAGACGGGTGCGCACCGGAAGTAGTTCTCCCCATGCCGGAAGCGCCGCGGTTCCGGAGCGGTGGCTGGGCGGCGATGGCGGCGGGCCGGCAGCGGTGCGGCGGGCCGGTGGGTCCCTCCGCCTCCCGGCGCGGCGGCGCGGGCTGAGGGGAGCGGGCCGCCTGCCGCCGCCCTCCCGCTCCCTCCTTCTCCGCTGGAGGAAGGTAAGGGGCCGCCGGCGCCGGTTGCGGCGGAGCGCCGCTCCCCTGGGGCGCGGGCCGAGCGCCGCGGGTGTCGCCGGCGGCCGGTTTGCGGGGCCTATTGTGTGAGGAGAGCCCCGGAACGGGGCGGGGGGCACGGCTGTGGTAACTGTCGCGGGTGTCTCCGGAAGCTGCAAGTACAAATAATGTCTCGAAACGAAAAATAAGCGCGAGAAAACTGGAAGTGTTATCGCTGCTGCTCTCGGTGCAACCCAGAGCTCAGGCTCCTCTGCTGGCTACTGCTGCCCAGCAAGGGCAGGGGGGGAAACAACTAAGGTTTATCTTCTTAAATCTACTGCAGTTTTAATAGTGTTTGTGCTTGCAATAGGTGGGTTCCTTTTGAAGATTTATTTTCTCTAAAGGCCGCTACTTGTTCCCAATCTCTGAAATACCGAACTACTGGAAAAAACGGACAGTGACTTAGGTGTTGGGTAAACATGGACTCTGGAACTTCAGTTTTTACCCAGTAGGTTAACAGCTTCTTACGCGAGTTTTTTAGTTGTCCTATTATAAGAAATAATTTAGTGTGTAAAAGGGGAACATGCTGTTAAGTTACATAGAAGTACAAGCTAAGCGTCAAGTAGCTATCACAGACATAAGTAATGGTATTCTTGGGTGTTTACTGTTACTGTGTATGTGGCTTTTTTAGCCACTGTCTTGGCAGCAGCATGAGGGCCAGAACAACTTCTCCAGGGCAACCCTGACCGGATTCTGTCAGGTCAGGATTGAGGATATCCTTTGGATACAGAAAACCAGGAAGTCTTTCAAAGTTGCAAACTGGACAGATTAGTCTGGCCTCAGGAAAAGGGATTTAGAAAGGTGTATTTTTTTTTTTAATCAGTTATGGTAATCTCTCTCATACTTTGATTAATAATTATTGTTCTGTATGCATAAATCATCCTTAAATAAGCATTTCTGCCTCGTGTTTTTAAAGCTTGATATATTTTCTTAAAACAGTACTGCATAAATTGATTTTACTCCTCTCAAAAAAAAGGTAGGAAAGGTAAAACCCCAGCAGTCCGAAAAAGCATATTTGTTGTGAGAACTCTAACCAGCTGCAGTGAAGCGGTGGTTCTCCCTGCTCTGCCCCAGGGATATTTCCAGGGAAGGTGAGGATGTCTTCTCAGTATGAGTGGAGGTACTTCAGCTAGCCCCTTTGTGACTGGTTTGAAGAGCGTTCTAAGTCACCTAGACCCGTATGGCCAGCCGGAGATCTTGAGCAGCTAAAATGGAGCCCAGTGGTGTCGGTGGTGTTTCAATAATTTGTGCCGCTTCTGAAAAGTGCCACCTCGTTGGTGTCTGGTTTGTTCTGCGCTGAGCAGGTTACTACTACAGGTGTTCAGCTCCTTCCCTCTGGAAGGAACGCTGCAACTGTTCACAGTGGCAGAGCAGAAATACAGTTGGGTGCAAGTGACACACTTAAAGTATCTTCATGTCTGCACATGGATACAAAGAACTTCAGTACGTATCTTCTCACTTTCAAATTTGGAAACATCCTATTACCTGGTTCATAGGTGGGCACTCAGCTAGAACTTAGTGAAACTAGATGTTGCTGCACTGCAAACAAGAGCGCCGCTCCTGTTCCTGGCTGGCTAGCAGCATGTTTGTCTTGCAGACGTCAAAGAACTTTACAAACTTCCCGTATTTATAGAAAGCCTTTTATTATCCCCACCCTGCAGCTCGAGATGCTGAGGGCAAATGGGGTAAGTAACTCACCCAATTCATGACTTTTGTTCACTCAGTACTTGACTTTAGCCTGGGATAACTTGATAGCTAGCAGGCACTGAACTAGCCAGAGCTATCGATGGAGCATTGCATGTAATGAGCATTAGCCTGTTGCTGTCATGGTAGTATGATTTTCTCTGATGTAGAGAGAATGCGGGTATTCAGAAATGGATGTATGTGCGCTTCTTACTAATGTATAATTAAAACTTAACTTAGGAAAACCAAGCTTTGTCACTGTCCCCTCTTTCTCCAAGCTGTACTGAATGTGTATGTCACCTTTTGTTCCAGGTGCAGAGCATGGAGAATGATGAACTTCCGCCAAAGGATGGGATGGATTGGTGTGGGGTTGTACTTGTTAGCAAGTGCTGCAGCTTTTTATTACGTCTTTGAAATCAATGAGACTTACAACAAACTAGCGCTGGAGCACATTCAGCAACACCCCAAGGAACCACAGGAAGGAACCACATGGACGCACTCCTTAAAAGTACGACTGCTATCCTTGCCTTTTTGGCTGTGGACTATAATATTTTTAATACCATATTTACAGATGTTCTTGTTCCTCTATTCCTGTACAAGAGCTGACCCCAAAACTGTTGGGTATTGCATCATTCCTATCTGCTTGGCTGTTATTTGCAATCGTCATCAAACATTTGTGAAGGCCTCTAATCAGATCAGTCGATTACAACTGATTGACACTTAGCTCTATTTCTAGTTTCCATAGCTGTTTTGAAGCAATTGCGTACGCCTGATCTAATCACAAGACTGAAGTTCTGAGTGAAGGCTGGAAAGAGCCTTTTCTTTCAAACTGTTAAGCAATGAAGAGAGTGACTGTTTTCTATTAAAAAACAAAACAAAACAAAAAACTACAAAGGTTTTTAAATATGGGTCTATCAGAATTTTGGCCAGAGTGGGAGAGCTTGTGTGACATTTGATGGAAGTATTCCTCATTTTGCCTTAATGATGCAAAATTGCAACACTCCATCTGAAACGTCCTGTGGGGAAATAAGTTTCCAGTCCATGACTTTACTCCTCTGTGCAAAAAAGTGATTTCCTTTGTTTTCCCTTGGAGTAAAATCAATGAAAAGATACTACTTTTGTGGTAAATGTAAAAGGAAGAAAAATCGGCACATGATTATAAAAGCTGCACTTAACACAATTCTTTGCTTTTTATTTAAAGTAATAGCTACATCAGTGCTGTTTTTAATGATTTTTTTAAAAAAATAAGTTTAGATATAAATACAGGAAGCAAAGAATAAAGTTTGTGCAAACCTTTAAAGGGAAAAAGGTACTTTTTTTTTTTTCCTGTGGTAGCATACTTTTTTCCAGTGAGCACAACAGTACCACGTTATAGTAGGTAGGCAGTGAGGAGTGGCATAGGCCTGGGGGTTGGTGCTTTAGACTGTTTTCCTAAGATGTCAAAAGCAGCTTATGCTCGCATTGGCCTATAATCTGCACAACATGTAATTTGTGTTTCCTTCTCCTGTCTATAGAAATCTCCTTCGATAAAATTACAAGTGATTGGACTTTACTACCATTCTAATTTCACTCCGGACATGATGCAAAACAATGTTCGGGGAGCACTGATGTAGTAGGAAAAACAGTTGAGTTCGGGAAAGTTAACTGGTATGAGGTTGGGGGGATGCTACAAACAGATTGTAAGAGACAATAACCATGTTTCTTCCAGAAATTTGAAGAAGTGAGAGACCTTCTTCTCATTCTTGCAATGAATGCACATTTCTTCAGTCATGCTGAAATTCCCATGAGATTTCTTACCATAGTTTCAACCTCTATGTTTCAGTGCTATTTTGGCAGAGCATTTAATGCTAAGTACTAGATTTGCGTTCTTTCTTCTTGTCCTTTTTTGTTTCTTCTTAGAATGACTAAATTTTTGAGCCGGCCGTGATGGAAGCAACCTTCCACCACAGCGCAAAATACTTTCTTCAAAAGCAGTAGGCCCAAAACAATCATGAACTAAACTCCTTGATTATGATTTAAATTCTATGTGATTGTCAGTACCTAATAATCACAAATGCTCATCCATTTCTGACTACTTTAAGGGAATCCTGGAGAATACCAGCTTTCACTTGCTTTGGAAAGAGAACGCTATTTTCAGTGTTGCTGTGTTTAAGCATGGCAGTTACACCACCTTAAACTTTCGGTTTGCATTTGGAGATATTTTGAGACACTCGTTTCCAATTCCAGCCTGGGTGCTAGGACCTGAAAACAATGTAGCCTTTACAAGAAGGTTTTAATTTCTAAGTGCAATATGAAAAGGAGGAAGCTGCCATCTTAATATGCTGGAGTAAGACGGAAGTATAAACTCTGACTTGTATCTTTGGGAGTCAGAGCTTTTAAGTTGTGTTGTTTCCTAACTTTAAAAATCACCATCCTATTTATCTATAAAATAAAAAATTTTCAATGTTTATAAACAGAAGTCTGTTAATGCAGATAGGTATCCATGGCTTTGTTTGTTTGTTTGTTTTGTATGTGCTTGTTGCTACATGGCAGTGCTGGCAGTCAGCTGCTGTAGCTTACTCTCCCGTCCTTCCCTCAGTGTGCGTGTTTGGTTGGATCTTTTTCGTTCCCCTTTTATGCTCCCTGCCCTAATTTCTTGTCTGTAGCCTGAAGTTTTGGGTCTGGCTGGCTGAAACGGAATCCCTTTTTTGTTTCTCTGCCTTTGTGTAACAGGGAGATACCTGTGGCTGGACTATGTTTTTAACTTGACGCTGTAGTTTTCAAAGTGAGCGGTTATGTTGTGTCTAGATGGAGTTATTTAAAGAACAATAAGAGGAAGTATCAAAAATAGAAATTTGTAGGCAGAACTGCCTAAGTTTCTGTTGTGCAAACATGTGGCCTTTAGCAAATGCATCAGCATGCCCGACGCGATGAGCCAAGCTGTCTGGATGTAGAGCACGTGCTGGGTGCAGCGGTGACTTACAGAACGGACGTTTGTGTTTGTAGACTTTTCCAGCGGAAGCCTGTTTTGGGATTAAAGCTGTCGACAAGCCTGCGCTTTACAACTAACTACAGAAAGACACACAGTCTACTTGAAGCAAATGCTATGTCTGGAAGGATTTCAGCTTGAGGCAGAAAGCAGCAATGGAGAGAATTAGTATAAACTATTAACATAGTACGTAGGAATACTAGACAATAGGCGTAGAAGAGGAAAGCTAGCTCCGCTGGTGCTTCCAGCATTTTTGGCACCAGTGGAATATCGACAGGTGAAGCCTTACCCACAGAGTAAGTAAAGGAAAGATTTATCAAAAGTAATGATTAAATTGTTTTTTTACTGTAGTCTTTAAAAGAAGTAGTGCAATAACTTCAAGCTTGATTAGCTGAAGATTTGTAGGTAGTGTCAACGTTAATTAGCTCTTAGTCACAGAAGATAACTGTCTGTGACGCGAATCGACACAATCTACAAGCTTTTGGGATATTCAAGCTCCAAGAAGTTTTACATCCTCTCTAAAGACTACAGTACTGTTCAATTAGTTCGTGATCATAAATGACAGATAATAGCACAAATCCGTTTCTACAGCAGTGGCATTAATAAAAGATGCGAGACTAGCTTATACTAGAACTTGCTCATACAAATCTATTTAGTTCTTTTCACTGAGTGGGCAGAAAAGATTAATTGCTACAACTTCCACTTAGGGGCGGGACAGCTATTTTTACTCATACTCTTTTAACTTTAAATGAGTTAGCTCAGACCTGAACAGCTTCCTAGAGCAGAAGCTGTAATAATAGAGACAGTAATGAAGTCCTCAGAAGACTGCTAAACTCTACCAACTTAGCAATCATTTAGAGCTTAAATTTTCTGCCAAGAAAGTGAGTAGCTGTAACACAAAGTTGATTAATATTCATCTCTGCCACCTACCTTGGATTTCTCTTTATTGTGTTTGTGTTACAGAATAAAGCCTTGTCAGACTGCTTGAGCATCGCTCTTGGGCGGTCTGAGTGTTAGTTTCATTGGCTGCTCGACCTTCACCCGACAGTCCCTTCCTGTCTCAGGAAAATGCCATGGTTTTTTAAGTGCTGCTGAACGTGTTCTTCACTTTCTCCCATGGGAGAGCAGGTCCAGTGGAAAGCACAACTTCAGGCTGCAGCCCTTCAAACTTGGACAGAAGTAAGTTGCCATAAAATGTATTCCTTCTGACACATTTCTTCTAGCAGCAAAGTACAACTGCAAGCTTTATTTCTTTTAAAATTCAAAATATGAGGCTTGAATTATCCTTGGAACAAAACTTTACAATTTGTGCAGAATACCTATTAACTCCCCTTACTATCTCTTTCCTGGTCTATTGTCATCTTAAAAGGATGCTCTCTAGTTTATTATTCTATTATTTTCTAAAAAAGGCTGCTTTTCAGGGGCCACGGATCAGAACCTCTTTTCTACACATGACCTAAACTGCATGAAAGCAGTTTATAACTAACTTTATCAGGTAGTTAATTTGTAGGAACTGACTCAACTTAGCTCTCCTTAAAGCTAGCCCTATGGTACAGGTTTCTTCTGCAAAGAACAAACATGCTACAGCCACAAGAAGGTACCTTTGCTCAACGCCCAGTCCTCAAAGCCTGTGGCTAGCCCAGCAAATTTTGACTAGTGGATATGCCTAAAACCACTGCTCAGTTGTTTACAGTGCTGAGTGCTAACCTCGTTACACTACTATGTTCTAATTGCCAGATCACTGTGTATTTTAGAGAGAATGGGATATCTGTAGTAGCTTGTGTATAAATTAATTTTTAAGCTGGAATGAATGGGAATTACACAGGGTAAATTGCATTCAAACCCTTCTAATGAAAACAAGTGAATCTCGCCCCGAAGAACTAGGAAGGGTCTTGCACTTTTAGACGATGCCCTGATTATAGGGCATAATGGGATTGCCCACTTCCCCTCACAGAAGCACCTGAGTGCCTAATAAATATCTTACTTGTGATTTTAAACTTCTTTTTTAAACACAGAACACTGCAATGTGTAAAATTCCTTTGTGAGTTTAGCCTCAAAGTCATCCGAACCAGTGCATTCGGTGTTTTAAAGCAGTAACAATAGAGTAGGTCGTATAATCCCAGTTTATGTGAAGGAGACTTGTTTTGACATTTTTGCTGTTCTGTTTTACAACTCATAAAAGTAGTTGGTTCCCATGTAAATAATACCAAGACTTTAATTTAGCATCACTTCAGCTCTTTTAATTCAATAGAAACATACCAGCATTCTCCCCCTTTTTTGGTGAGGAAATCCATCTAGCGCTGTCTGACCAGTAAAACTAAGTTCTATTAGTGAGACAGATAAAATATACTGAACAGCGCAGATGCGGTGACCTGGGCTTGTTCCGTGCCAGCCTGAAGTTTGGTGAGGGCACAAAAGCCCCAGCAGATCTCCCAAGATGAAGAGCATGACATCTTTCTTCCACCAAGGCTTATCTACTCTACCTAAAACACAGGGGCCACGGCTGACTTCTGGCACGCGTAAAGCTTCATCCTCTAGGACAGCTTCGCACAAGCCACTGCAGACTTTTGCTATATTCTCCACACGCTAAACATTAAGTTTTTCCATCTTTTGGAGCCTCTCCCACAGCCATGGAAAAACCAGAGTGCTGCTCTGACTTGGTTGCTTGGAAAAAGCAGCAGCGCAAACAGCACCAGCGGGTTCTCTTTGTTGGTCCCTGTAGCTTTTCCCGGTTGTTTGGCTAGAAGGATGGTACGGGGGGGTGGGAGACTGCAGCCCTTCTCGGGGAGAAAGGGGCTCCCCAGAAGGGGTTCAGAACACAGCGGTAGGGTAGGTCCTAAAACACATACGGAGGGGGGGGAAAAAACCCAAATGCATCACACTAACACTTTCTGTGTGTAGTTTAACTCAAAAAAATGTTCTCTGTTGAGTTAGGGCGCTTCTGCAACAAGCAAACCTACGGTTTAGAGTTATACAAGGCCCCGTGACACTCCAGTGCCCTCCTCATTGTTTAAGTTTTTGTGGGCACGGTAAGGATCAGGAATGATTCTTTAAAGGCAAAAACTGGAGTGGTTGTTCTTGACCCAATGCTCGTCAAGATCATCTGGAGCTCAGGTGCAGGGTATTCCTGTGTCCAGTTTGACAGAAAAAAGAAATGTCCCGTCACTGGAGTATAACCTGCATTTACTCCTGCTCTAGTAAAGTTAGGGTTTGTTGCTTTAGACTGGAGGTTTCCAGCCTGTGACTTGCCCGTGGACGATTTACACAAAGTTTAAAGACCACAAATTCACGCTTGCTGTTAAATGTTGCTTTTTAGCCATCCCACGGTTCACACCATTGTTAAGGTGTTTAGGACTGTAGTCTGGAAGGGTGGGAAGTGGAAAAAAAATTAAAAAAAAAAAGAAAAAGGGAGTAAGCAGCGCTCAGATGTAGCTCTACAACAAGCTTCCAAAGCTGCAGAGCTCATAAAAGATGCCATCGCTTTAGCACAGGTCACATGAAGGAGCCCTCCTCATACATTTATCAGGCTTGGTTTTTTGTACCGAGCGTTGCCTTTGCCATTTTGATAAGCCACTTCCTTCAATGTCACTTCCTTCAGTAAATTATCTACCCTAAAACACTTTAAGCGTGTTATCACTTTAAGATTTTGCAGCCTGACAAGGGATCAGAATTAATTTAATTTTCTCTCACCCTAAGTCCTCAGGAACTGAAGCTCCCTAGTCTTCAGTGGTGGTCTTTTCTCCTCAGTTATGCCTCTGTCGTATCTGCTAACAGAACAAGGGGGTGGGGGTGGTGAATTTCTTACAATAAGAGTACATGAAGATGTCCAAAACATCTTTACTGAGCCTCTTTTTCCAGCTCCTCCCCCATTTAAAATGAACGGAGACAATTTTCTGCTCATAAAAATTCATCATTTATTCCGATACTTTGTCCTCCATACACAAGTCTCAAGATTTGCTCAGTTTCCATAATACATAAAACAAACTATGCCAGTGGAACGCAGGAAAATGGAAAAAAACCTGCTTTTCACACTATTAAATCAGTCAGTTGATATCTGCTAGAGAAGAGAAGAGTCTCAGGCTCCACAATCAGCTCTATGGACTGGCTACCAACAACTTGTTGTGCCTGTTCACAGAAGCACCCACCAAACAAAAACTGGGAATTAACATACGGGAAGCATCCGTTGCATAGTCATCAAAAGAAAGAATTACACAGCCTTGTAATTATACAGCCCTATAATACAGCCGAGAGCTGTTACTCAAATATTTCTATTTTCTTCCCCTCTCAAATAAACTGCAGCAACCAGTGCAGACCCCTACTACACTTTGCCTAGTTTCTGCCCAGTTTTGGTTTTAAAAAGCATCTCAAAAAACCACTCTGCTCTTTTTTTCTTATTTTTTAGGCAATGTTGAGAGTTCTGCATAGGCAGAATATTAAGCTGTGATGGTCGCTTTATTTGACTTAGCTACCAAATGAACCTAAAAATCAACCTGGATCAACTCAGTATATAACTGACTGCTGCATGAAAAAGAGAGGGGAAAAAACCACCCCAACATTTGGAGAAAACAGGCTTGGGACAGACAGCAGTTTTTTAATTATGGAATATTAAAGATAATTATCAAAGTCACACTGACTTGTCACTTTCCTGGCTGTCACCAAAATGGAGGATTTTTTTGGAACCGCCATTACCGACTCTTTCCATCTACTTTGTCCCTGACCTTTTCCAGGAAAATGCTTGACGGGTGACTACAATAAACCTTTCAGACGACAGGCAAACACAATCGCCCGCTGTAGGACTGTAGGGGACTCTCGTAGGACGGCTCAGGAATGGGCAGAGTCCTACGGGGTGGGTTTTAATTTTCAATAGTGGTCTTTGTTGCTTTCTCTCCATACAAATAAAAGTTGCCTTGTGCCATTTTAAGATCACATCTGGCAAAAATAACTCCAGGTTTTATTACTTTATTTTAAAAGTTCCTTTAGGTCAGGCGAAGAGGTGCTGTTGACTTGGGTAAAAGTCACTAAAAGTGCAGCAGCCGGAAGCCTCGCGAGGGCGGGTTTAGGTTTGGCCCCTCTCTCCACAAGCTCCCCTCGGGGTACGGCGGGTTGGGGGCCCGCTCAGCGCCGCGCCCCCTCCGCCCCGGTGCACCGTCGGGATGGATGGGTGGATGGATGGACGCCGCGCTCCGGGAACACCAGGAGTAGAGAGTCAGGCGCCGGCCCGGCCGTGCGGTCCCCCCGCTTCCCCGGCCTAAGCTCCATCCCCGACGCCCCCGTCAGGGCTGCTGGACCCTCGTCCGCTTGGCCGGCGGGTCGCCCGCGCCCGCTTTCGCGTCCACGTTGTTTTCGTCTTCGCCTTCTTCATCTTCATCTTCCTCCTCCGCCTCCTCCCCATCCTCTTCAGCCTCATCGCTTCCTGCCGGGGTTCAAGCATGAGCCGAGGCCGCCGCGGCGCCCCCCCCGCCCTCTCCCCCTCCCCCGGCACTCACCGCGCCGCCCGCCGCCGCCGCCCGCCGCCGCCCGCTCCTCCT
>VZSF01000994.1:426895-493973 GCA_013398295.1 Chionis minor
CCTCACAGCCGCCCCTTCCTCCTCCTCCTCGTGCGCGCTTCAGTGAGGTAGAGCAGCGTTCGGGTCTGTAAACTCCTACGAAATACACCGCCCCCGGCAGAACTGCCCGGGCAGGCGAGGCCCGGTGGCTGAGGTACCCTTCCATAGAGTCGTTTCGGTTGGAAAAGGCCTTCAAGATCATCTAGTCCAGCCGTTGGCCCGACTCCGCCAGGGCCGCCGCCAAACCGGGTCTCTAAGGGCCACCTCTGCGTGACTTTTAAACACATCCAGGGGTGGTGGCTTGACCACCTCCCGGGGCAGCCTGTTCCCATGCTTGATAACTCTTTCAGTGAAAAAAAATTTTCCTAATGTCCAGCCTAAACCTGCCCTGGTGCGACTTGAGGCCGTTTCTTCTTGTCCTGTGGCCTGTTAGTTAAGAGACCAACCCCCACCTTACAACACCCTGCTCTCAGGTTGCTGTGGAGAGCGATAAGGTCTCCCCTCAACCTTCTCCAGGCTAAAGAACCCTAATTCCCTCGGCAGCGCCTCATACGACGTGTTTTCTAGACCCCTCAGCAGCTTCTGGACATGCTCCAGCACCTCAGTGTCCCTCGCTTTCCCCCTGTTCACTTGGCATAACCAGCCCTGTTTAAGTGAGAGCTTAGGTGTCTGAGTCGGAGATGGGAGCTTCATCGCCTTCATGGATCCAGCCTTTGGAAACCAACCAGTTCACACTCCTCTTTGGCAGACGCACGTGCTCGCGTTTCTGAGCGCAGTGGTTGCAGCAGCCGGGGGTAGCTGTGCCGTTGCGCTCTCCCGGCCAAGCGCTGTCGCAAACAATGGTGTTAGCCGAGATCCCACCCGGAATGCCCTGTGAGAGGGTGAGGCTGCAAGGCCCCTGGGCTGGTTCCGACCGATGCTAGTGTTTAAATAGCTGCAAGAGTATTTTTTATATTAATAAACCGCGGGGAATTGTTTTGAACGCGAAAACTAACGTGTTTCCCGTTAAGAAAAAAACCTGAAATGCTATGTTTTTCTTCCCAGAAACTTCCGCTGTGACTGTGGAAATAGCAAGTTCAAAAATCTGCAGTGCAAGTTACTCCCGGTACGTTCAGGTGTTGGTTTCATGCGCGCAGAATCGAATTAACAGTCTTGTTAATTTGAGGTTGGTGCCTTGCCTCAGCCAAGTGCTGACTCGTGCGATGCTTCTGCTTTTCCCAGCAAGTTAGACAAGGTGGGAGTATTACAGCAGGAGGTAAAACTGTTGAGGGACCAAAGGGAAGTGTGGAGAGGAGAGGGGAGGTTTGATCCCTGTCATCCCTGAATGCAGCAGTTCTGCATCCATGGTCAGCCTAATGCCAGAAACACGCTGTGATGCCTGCACTAATACATCTCGTTAGCTTTAAGCTGGCTTCAGGAGAACCGGTTGGGGTGCAGTTTTGCAGTTGCATGAAGGAAATTTAGGGTTGTGCTGCTGTCTAAGGGACAGTTCCCTCCCCTTCCTCCTGCTGGCATTAGTCCCTTAATCTTTTTTGACAGGTTGTCACCAGAGCCTATTGATAGGATTTTTTTTTTTTACTGTGTGAAGCTCCCTGTACTTTCTTCATGCTTGGTGAGCATTTTGGACTTGTCAGCTAGTTGGCAACCTTCTGGGAGGCAGCGACAGGAAGCCGCTTGGCTTGCCCGCGGTGCTGCTCCCGGGGTAATAACAGTCCAAGTGTAGAAACAGCACGTGGGTTTGTGTATTCCTGTTTTGTTCTGGCAGAACTGGGACAGGTCCAGAGCTGGTCAGCCTAGGGCTACAGTCCAGGCATCCCTACAGAGACACCTGTGACCGTTTTAAGATGTGACCGTTTCTCATTTGAGTCAGTGAAACGGATCACGCGGTTGTTCCTCCTCCTTCTATTCGGTGCAAAAATCAACTAGTTGTACAGGTTAAGTGACCTTCAGCATCCATCCATCAATCTGGCTGACTTCGTGGGTGCCCGGCGCTCGTGGTGTCTGTTCTTCCTTGGTCAGAGTAGTGGTAGAAGGCATTTTGTAGGAACAGCATGAATGGTCACAGCTGTTTCTGCAGGGGCCGATGGTGGCTTTAGGCTGCAGGTACGTGCAGTTCTGAAGCCCTCTGGCTGCAGCTGTGTTAGTTGGTTTGGGTTTTTTTGAGTTGTTTTGTTTTGTTTGGTTTTGGGTTTTTTTTAAGCAGGATTATCTGTAATTGAATTTAATTCAGTGTGTTTGGTAATTTAGATAATCCTCTGCTGTAGAGTGAAGCTTATATGACATGAATTTAGTGGAAGCTCAGTGGTAAGATTAGACAAAGGTGGGTTTGGATCACAGTCTGGATGTTTGTAAAAATGGAGGGGAAAGCACACAATAAATCTGTAGACATTGCTGTGATGGCAGCAGGCAGGCGTGGCTGCTGATCAAAACTCTTAGATATTGTTTTAGATTAGCAGTATCTTAACAAACACCACAGTTGTAATTTCTTACAAAGCTGGAAAGACCTTTTTTCCTCTTTCCTTTTGAACTTCGGTATTCCTTATGTGCCCTGTCTGCTGCTCACTGTATAGTGTACGTGTCTGGATAATATATTTCTTTTTGGATCTTCAAGCTGATGAGTATCATGATTGCTTTTAGGAATTAAAGTGGAACAGGAATCAGGTTTTTGTAGATTATATGTATTTTCTGTCTTTTGCTTTTCGCTGCCTTGTCTATTGAGACATCTTTTCCTTTCCTCCTAGGAAAAGGGCAAGGTGAATTCAGGAAACAAGTATAATGACAATTTCTACGGATTATACTGTACTTGTAAAAGACCTTATCCCGATCCTGAGGATGAGGTAAGAAATACAAAACCTAGTAGTAATCATATATAGATGGTATTTATGCAAGGTATCGTGCGAAGGGTGGTAGTTGAGCTGCCTTGCAGGGAAGATCCCACTTAAGAAATCTTATGTTTCATATTGCTTTTGGTTGTCGTGTGCTGTATAAAGTAATTATTTGATCAGGGTTTTTTTTTAAAGTGATAGAATATGTTTATGCCTTAAAGACAGATGAGGAGGACAAACCACCATGTGTGCAAAACGCTGCTGCGGTTCTCTGCTTTTGTCTCTCTAAAGTTACAGAGATCCCTTAGAGGGTCGTTTTTTCATTATCTTGAGAACTGTGGCAAGCACAGATTAAACACGTTGCATGTGTTAGGAGAGACCAGAATCTGCTTCCTCATGCCTGCAACCGTGCCCTGACGAGGCTTCTGGGATGGGGGGAGCCTGTCCTGTAGCACTGGCTTTAGCTTTCCTTTACGGTGGTCAGAACACTTTTTCTGTGAAGCATTAAACGATACCACTTGGTTTGCACGCGCACACTTTTGTTTGCAGTCATAGAAGTTGGGTGTTTTAAAGAATAAAGGAAGGCACGAGTTTTTCAAATACAAAAAAAGTATTTTACAAACTCGCCTCTGCAGTTCAGAGATAGCTAAACGTTTCCAAAGAAATCAAAAATAATTGTTTCATAACAAAGCAGTTTGTACTGTACTGCATTGCGGACAGTTAAGTTGGGATTCTGGCATTCCTATCTAAACCTGATGACATCATGAATATCAGCATCTTTCTTTTGCTAGGCTGCCCCTTCATGCATTTCTGTTTACAGGGAGAAAGATACTAATAGCGGATTAACTTTTATCAGCTCTTTTGTGTGAGAACGCCTTGCTGTACTGGGAAAACTAGTTTTGTAATAATAAATGGGAATTTCCACAGTCTTGATAATAAGACAAATGAACGTTTGCTGTTGAACCTTAGGGAAGCAAACTGACTAATGAAGCAGTAACTGTTTATTAATGGCAGCTCCCTGTGGGCGGGTGAGGAGGGAAATGCAATTCACTTGAGCAGGCTTTGCATAATGCCGCAGTCTGAGGCTTGTGAAAGATTCTGGAGGTTGCTATTAATGCTAATAATATGATCATTTGTCTAGATTCCAGATGAGATGATCCAGTGCATAGTTTGTGAAGACTGGTTCCATGGAAGGGTAAGGAAACTACAAGTAGCAGAATCGCCATTTGCATAGAAATAAGTTGGTGTCGGTTAAGTTTGTATGGTTAGTCTTAGTTGGGAAGGTTTGCTGTAGTTCTCAAAAGATTATTACACGAGTTCTAAGGTGTTCCTTTTCATCCTGTGCAGAGGAATATTGAAAGTTTAATCTTGTGCTGCTGTGCACTCCAGCCCAAAAAACCTAGGAAGAGTTCTACCTTTTTGAAGGGTACTGCTGCAGAATAAAATAATATCTTTATAACCGTCTCTTTGCTGGAAAATTCTCATTAGTAAAGTCGGTGAGAAGAAGATTCTTACTGAGGCACATCGTTATCAACTAGCTGAATAGTTCTTCATTCCAGAGAATGCTTTTTAAACTGTAATTACTTTAAATAGCAAGGAACTAACTGTGCTCTTGGTTCCTGATTATGAACTTTGGGGAAATCTTTTGAAAGCAGCTCAGCACTCCGGTGAGTGCCCTACTTAACGTGTAAGCATTAAGGATTCAGCCTCTCGTGCCTCGAAGGGCACGGGTGAAATTCCATGTTTGAAGTTGCAGGATCAAAGAATTTTAAAAAAGACAATTGGCTTCAATTGCGGGTTCTGTAGATAAACTGTAGGATTCTGGTGTACAAATGTATGTATCGAGAATGTTATGCCGCATACTGTGAGCTTTGCAAGAGTGCTTTTCAAAAGAAAGCCAATAAGTGCTTTTAATTGCCTAAATTGCTTCCCCCGGTTTATGGAGAGCTTTGGGACGTAATTCTTCTTAAATTCAGGATGAGGACTTACATCTCTTACATGTAAGAAAGTAATCAGCAGTTACTTAAGAGTTTAAACGTGCAGCATGCAATAGGTATCTTTACCTGTCCTATATTTAGGACAATTCAGACGAATAATGTTTAGAAATGAGATAAATACAGGACTGAGATTTCTGCATATGTAGAAGGCTGTAGACAAAGAGCGAGTTATTTCAGTTTTCCCAGCTCTTTCCAGTCTTTAAATGATATTGACAATCACTGTAGAAAGTCAGCGGGAGTGTACGCTTCTGCCGAAAATGTGATGGCAGTTGCTGTTTCACTTCCTCTGAACCTTGAGTCTGTTAATGTGCAGCGAACACTTCACTCCTGCATGCTTGTTTCTTTTTGATAGCATCTTGGTGCAGTTCCCCCTGAAAGTGGAGACTTCCATGAAATGGTATGCCAAGCCTGCATGAATCACTGTCATTTCTTATGGGCCTATGCATCGCAATTAGCAGGTAAAAAAAATTAAGATATCTGAGCCAGTATTTTGTTAGCGTGTATTTTTCATCCTTGGGTGATTGAGGACATAATACTGTTTAAGGAGAAATGATACTCATTGTGTTGGACAATCGGCTTCAGCAGTGGAACATGTGAAGCTGCAGTACCTGTTCTGTAAAACAAAAAAATGCAGTTCTCATTCCTAAATCTTAATTCTGTGGTGCTCAGTCTTTTATTTATTTTATCAAAGACGTACTAGCACAGAGATGGGTGGAAATTTAATGCTTATCTCAAGGAAGTTAATTCCTGAAGTGGATCAAAGAACTGAAGATCCATCCTAAGAGAAGCGACGATGCAAAGAGCCAAGTGTAGGAGGCTCTGAGCAGCGAAGAGCGAACGATGGCGTGACCTGAAATAGGCAGTAGTGTCAAACCTTGACCTGGGCAGGGCTGTGGCTCTGCTCAGGACACGTGTTCCCTGCGGTCACACCGGCCCCTCTCTGCTGTGTGGTCTCTGCAGCGTCCGAAGGGTAGATGACTTGATTTCTGTGGAAAGAGCTTAGTTTCACGTAGTCTCCTAAATGTTGCTCCTGTCAGCTGGTGATGGA
Source organism: Chionis minor (assembly GCA_013398295.1). Lineage (NCBI taxonomy): Eukaryota > Metazoa > Chordata > Aves > Charadriiformes > Chionidae > Chionis > Chionis minor. Next base: position 432,745 of record VZSF01000994.1, read on the forward strand.
TCTAGTACATGCCAGAAATCTCAATGGTAATTTTAAGGATTCCAAGCTGGTCTACCTGGAGTTCTCTTCCTTCTAATGTAAATACAGCACAGAATGGGATTTTTGTTTTCGGTTTTCCTCCTAAGTAGCTATGTTGCAGGGCGCGCATTTGAACTCGCATCAAAAGAAACGTGTTAAATAAGGAAGTGGTTAGTGTAGTTCATCCGTCATGGAGTTTTTGTGGGGTGTGTGTGTCTGGAGAAAATAGAGGACTCTGACACAAAGTCAGCAAAAAAAGTATACAAAAGCTGCTGACGCTGTGATAGCTCTCGAGGGGTGTGAAGAAGGACAAGCATCTTAGTACAGAACTATCTCAAATTGTGATACCCTTTTCCTTCTCCTCAGGCTTAGATTTTGGGAAGCAGAGTATTTTACGAGTACGAGAGGTGATGAAGGCTATGGTGAAACAGGGAGCAGTTTCTTTGTATACCTGGGTTGCTGTGAAAGCTGTAGAGTGTATCCAGGACCCTGCAGCGTACACGGCGATGGAGGTGCTCTTTGAGGCTGCGCTGTAAAGCAGGGAGAACCTCTGTGGCAGCCTATACCTTGTATTTTCGCTTGTGTATCTTCCAGTTCCTGCTTTGACCAAAGTGAACTCCCTTGAAGATGAAGGGATTGTCCTGAAGGTTGAGGAAAGCGAAGAGCAGAAAAAAGAAATAAAAAAAGAAGGTGGAGTGGAATGCCAAGAAACGAAGGATGAAAAGCAGCTGGAACAGTTTAATGAACCTTCCACTAGCTCTGGATCTACCTGTCCAGAGGTAAGATGGACCTTTTTCCTGTCCTGAACATCTCTGTCCTGATGATCGGGGAAGTAAAGCCCGCCTCTTCGTAGCTGCAGTGAAGAGGTAAAGGCTTTCCGTCTGTGTCCACGTTCCTCTTCAGTCGCTGCCACTTCAGCCCTGCAGCCGCTGTGGAGCGCAGCGTAGGCCGTGGGGCGCGCTTGGCCAAGCAGGTGACAAGGGTGTAGCGCCTGTTTGTGGGTGGGGTAGCTCCATCCCCTCTCGCCCCTTACACTCAGTGGGGTGGCCCGAGGGTCTTCTGACACAGGGGTGTTACGTGTGATAGCCCAGCTCCGAGTTCTTCAACATTTACGGCTATTGCAGTAAATTTTGACGGAACTTTGCAGTGGAAGCAGTGAAAACCCCACTGGAATCCTCATGTAGATGAAATGGTAATACAGGTTGCTTGTAAAAATAAGCGTGTCTGAGACAAAAGAAGAATCTTGCGTAAGGAAAATGACATGCTGGACAGGACGGAGTGTCTTTGAGGTGATGTTATAGAGCACTGAACACTCTTTTTAATGCAGGTAGTTACTAAGAGTGAGGAGCCAGTCTGCAAGCTTAAAGAGCTCCAAAGCAAGCAGTTTTTAAAAAAAGATACTGCCACCTTTTGGCCATCGAACTGGAGAAGCAAATTATGCACCTGTGAAGACTGTTTGGTATGTATTCTGTCCTCATTAGCATCGCTGACGTGGGGGAGGCAGGGAGGAGCTCCCAGAGAATCCCTTCAGGGAAGCTTCTAGAGAAAATCCATGTAAATCACAGAATTCCTAGGGTTGGAAGGGACCTCTGGAGATCATTTAGTCCAACCCCCCTGCCAGAGCAGGTCCACCTACAGTAGGTCTGAATCTTCTTACTCTGCATATAAACACCTCGAAATCCCCTCTCCACCCCATGTAAAGAAACACACCAAATCCTTTGGAATATTAATTAATTAATAGCATGAAGGAGCTCCTAAACATTTGTATTTTCTTTGCTGTGTAAGTGTAGTATTGCTTTGGAAGTCATTATGGGGAGATGCCTGAAATACTGGATACCAAATTTACATTATTATTTTTATTGTTATTATTTGTGATACTGAACACTGGAAGAATTGGGGGAGAGCATCTCCGTCGGAGAAGTTTTGTAAGATAAAAGTACATTTTACTTTATTCTCCAGAAAATGTATGCAGAGCTTGAAGTCCAGTTCCTGACAGATGAATGTGACACTGTCTTGGCTTACGAAAATAAAGGTACCAGCGACCAAGAAACAGAGAGGAGAGATCCTTTAATGGACACCCTTAACAGCATGAACAGAGTCCAGCAAGTGGAACTCATCTGTGGTAAATACAGCTTCATTTTTAGCGTCTGTCGTAACACTTCAACTGAACAGTGTCCCCCAGGTGATTGGCACCAGCTCTTGCAGCGTGGCGTCAGACTGGTTTCGAAGTAACGCGTAGAAGACTGTGACGGATCGCACACCTTGGTCAGGGCTGCTCTGGGGACGGTTGTCCTCTCTGGCCTGTTGGTACAACTGTAACTTACAGCCAGGAACTGGATGGTGTGGGAACTTCTCCCCTATTTAACATTTTAGATATTGTCATGATAGTGATTTCTTGTAACGTGACTATTTAAACATTAATTTAGGCTTGTGCTGTCTGGCTTCCTTGTCTTGCCCTGTTCTATTGCTCTGGCAGTCCCTTGGTGTCTGGGGAGGGCCCACCGGTGCGCAGCTGGCCTGCAGGGCGCTCCTGGCAGCTCTGCTGCAGAGTGTGCTGCTGGGGCAACGCTGCGGTATCGTATAACCGGAGCCCTGTTTTCCTTCTTCGGCGTGAGGGCTTGGCACTCCGGTGAGGACACCTGCCCGGTCCTGAGTTACAGGCCAGGACTTCCCACCCCTACCCACACCTGCTTTTGCAGTGGGAATTTGCAGGCAGGGCTGGTCTTCTAATTAATTGTACTAATTCACTCCCTGTACTTCTGTACATTTCTCTGAAGATCACCTGAACAGATATTCAGACTCCATAGGCAAGTCGGATAAATTATTAGGCTGTTCATGTTTACCTGGATTTGCCTTTATTATTATTAACTACTTATAATCCAGTCCAAACACAGATTTGCCTCTGGTAAATATAACAAATGACAAGAGGAGGTTGAACAAGTTGTCTTCTTGAGCCAGTGTTAAACTGAAGCTGAGTATCTTCTTGTTTTTCTGTTTTCTTCCCCTTGCCTTCGCTTCTCCGTCCAGAATACAATGATTTAAAGACAGAACTGACTGACTATCTCAGGAGATTTGCAGATGAGGGAACGGTAAGACACGACTCGCGGAATTTGTTTGCCAGAAAATGTGTTTTAAAGTACTGTTGGGGGGTGTGTGTTGAATACTGTGATGCTGTTACAGTATTTTTTTCCTCTCTTGGAATTGCTGGTACTGCAGTAGAAATTAGAAATCCCTGATTTAATTGGAATGTAAAAGTTGTTTTTCCTTAATGACAATGTTGAGCGATAACAAGGACCTTACAGAAATCTCTCTCTGAAGTACTGAGAACAGTTCTTAAATTTAAATGGAGCTTCTGTTGCTTTAGCAAAAGTATTCAGGAAAAAAAGCTCTTAACCTTTGTGGTTTTTCTTAGATTGAATTTAAACTCGCGGAAGAGTAAGGATTGACTGGAGGGATTTGCATGCTGTTATTAATCAACACGTGCATGTTGTTGGCTTACTGCCATTCGTAGATACATCGTAATGAGTCTGAAATGAGCTAGTGAAAATCTTGCGTTGTGTTAATTTTTCCAATGATAAAAGCAAGTGGCCAATCCCATTAAAAATACCCCCGGGAGCTTTGCTCCATGTGCTCGTTCTGCTTTTGGGGAGCTCGTTTCCCTGTTTGTATTCTTTTATCATAGAATTGAGGCATTAATCGTTTCTGTTGGGCCAGAGAGGGGGAGCTGTTTCACTGGAGGGGTTGCAGGACACCCACTCTTACACCCCTGGGGTGGTACCTGTGGGGTGCATGCAAGGGGGTGGGGGAAAGAATAATTTATCATTTAAGTGAATTCTTGTAGCACAACGTGGGTTTCATATTGCTCCCCCTAGGTGGTTAAAAGAGAAGACATTCAGCACTTCTTTGAAGAATTCCAGTCACGGAAAAGACGACGGACTAACAGGATGCAGTACTACTGTAGTTAGACCGAGAGGGTTTGGGTTGGGAAGGACAGCTGGGAAAACGATTTTCATTGACAAACAGAAGAGACATCTTCACTATTGGGCTCCTCATCAAAATCCAACTGTCCAAGAAGCATCTCCCTTTTGTTTCATACCGCCTTTCTTTATAGCGACCGAAAGCGTTCCTAGCAGGTGCGTGGCGCTCACGGGGATTCCAGTACTGATCCGCTGGGCCTTCCCCGAAAGCTGCCCTTGTCTCCCGGGGCAGGATGGCTTCGTATGGGAACAGCGTGCCACCGCGCGTTGCCTTTCCCCTGTCACCTCTGTCACTGTACGCCGTGCTGCGGCCCGGGCGGGCTCTGCCTGCTCTGCAGCGCAGGCAGCACGCGCTCGCTCCGCTTCGCAAGACTGGAGCGTCCTGCTTTCCTGCTTCCTTTTTTCTTTTTTCCTGCTTTTTTCCCCGCTTTCCTGCCCCGTGGCTTGGGGGTGTCGCGGTTCTAGCGAAGGCTCCCCGCACAAAAGAAGTGTCTTGTTACTACACGGGGGCTCCCGAAGGCGTAAAGCCGGCACCTCCTGGTCAGGGCTGTGGGCCAAAGGCATCGGGACGCCTGCGGCACGCGGGGGGAGCTGAACGGCACTGGACTCGAGCAGGAGTGCTCCCTAGGCAGGGCAAAAAGGAGAAATTGGAGGTTAGGCTTGATGCAGCAGAACATGCTGGTTTTATAAATTCCCAAACTTTGTTTCTAATATTGTATAGGGATGTTTTACATGGAAAAAATCATCACGTGAACTTCACCCACTTGCTGGAATATAAACGATGTCTAGGAGGAGGTAGCGAGTTACAAATTAGGCGTGGGGGGGTTGTTACGGGACTTCTGACGTGCTTTGATTTTAAAAACTAACCCCCTGCAAATTACTCCATAAATGCCCTGGCATTTCGCCGCCGTATGAACCGTGATCTTTTTATACTCACTGTGATAATCACGGAACAGGAGATGTTTCACTGACTTTCAAGAATCTACGCTTAGCTACAACGAAATGATGACTTTTTTTGTAAGTTTGGGGCCTAATGTAGTTTTTAGTTTTCTTAACCCACAAACCCCAAAACACACTTTAAGAAAGTTCTAATTTTTAACTCCTGCTTGATGTAGTCGGAGGATTTCTTTACTATAGGGTACAATTCTGCTTTCACGTTAATGACTTTTGAGAAGAAAAAAGATAAATAAATCAGACCTTTCGTTATCATTCTCTCTAGTAGTAGCTTCTGACCACTTTACTTACAAGAGCTAGTTCTAGCGTAGAGGCTCAATTCCTGCCTTTGGGGCACGCGAAATGACTAGTTGCTTTTAAATTTATCTCTGGGTAATGTACATGCTTTTTTTTATTATTTTTTGCCTTTTTTTTTTTTTTGTAGCAACTGCTATGGGACTTGTAACTGCATATTAAACTAAAATACCTACAATTAAAGAACTGTTCGACCTGTGGTGGTTTGTTTTCATCCAGGAGCTGGTCAGAGGCAGCGATGACCCAGTAGCCAAGCCAGGCGCTGGCCCCAGCCCAGCCCGCTGTTCCTAGACCTCTGCTTCCGCCCCAGCCGCTGCAGGCAGGTGTCGGCCGCGGGCTGGTGTCCCGCCTGGCTGTACATTTGTTTTCAGCCAGAGAAAAAAGCGGAATGGGATGATGTTTCCCCCACCCCGCAGTTCACTAGGTGAGAGCTGTCCCGGGGTGCAGCTCTGAGCTCAAATCGCCCTGAACGCACTCTCCCTGGGTGGTCCCAGTTGTGCTGGTCTCCCCAGTATATTTAAAAAAAAAAAAAAGCAGGAAGAGGTGTCAGGCTCCAGCAAGGCCCATTCCCAGTCCTCCCTGCACTCAAGAAATGGTGGCAGCTTTGCACAGAGGGAGGAGGTTTTTTGAACCAAACATGTAGTTTCCACAAAAAGGGCGTTTTTGCAGCTACAGCTTCACTCCACAGGGTCAGCGCTGGCCTGTCCCTGCCTGTACCAGCCCCAGAGCAGGGGCTACCTCACCCCAGCTTCTTCCCTGCCTGCCCCCGTGAAGCAGCACCCCCTCTTCTGTAGAGCTAGCAGACTTGGAAGAAAAGCTGTTGCAAAATGAACCAGAAGCCTTAAATTTGTCTAATGTGGGAAGCTGCTCCTTAAGCTCCTGTCTCCGGCCATGGGAACGGAGCTGGCACTAAGCATTCCGGACAGCACAGTACTCTGGCCCCACTTGCCGCCAGGACACAACCCGCTGAATTTTGCCATTATACATCAAAGCGCGACTAGGCAGGGTTTTCTGCTGCTGGACGGCACTTCCAAACTTCAGCCAGGCCTTTGAAGTAGCAAAGCACTGGTTCCTGGGAAAGAGAGGGAATTCAGCTGATGCAGGGGAACCGCAATTCGGGAGAGAAGGCCGGCACTTAATGAGTGTCCTTGTCGCGCTGCCTGCTGAGAGAATAAACACTTCTAGACGAAGGGCTCAGTCCCTCGGCCTTGACAACCAGCAAAGCTGCTGCCTTTCATAGCGAGCCCTCTCCACCAATTAAGCCAGAAAAACTTGCTGAATATTTCGCTGAAGCGCTTTGCCCTTTCAACAAGCTGCTCAAACAGTGACACTGACTTTGAATTCCTCTTTTTACCCTGGTTTGTATCACAGCCTTGATATTCAAAGCATTATCACACANGGCCACCGTACGGTCTGTACTGGGCCGCTCCTTCCCCCGGCCATGGGTCACGGCAAGTCCGGAGCTCAGCTTCCGCTGCGGCAGCCCCCGGGAGCGGTTCAACAGAAGAAGTCACAGAAGCAGGTTCTATACAAGCCATTTATTTGAAATGCCAACTATACGTAGGATAAAGTCAGTGTTACATGCTTCTCAGCAACAGTAGAAAAATAGAACCAGTGAAAACCTTTTTACAACTGTAATGGTACTCAAAAGAGAAATGTATTGTTTTACAATGCATCACACAAGACTAGAATTCAAGTTTGGAGGTACCTAAATAAAAATACTATTTTTTTTTTTAAAAAACACTATGTACAATTGAAGCGTAAACAAGTTTTACAAAGTACTGGTTATGCAGGTTGTAGAAAAAACACTTGCATAGGACATGAAGTCAGTTTAAGAAAGTTTTCTGAGCCTTTAGCAGTGAAGGCACTTGACTTTATACCAGTAACAACACAAGGACAAGAAACAAAACCGTAACGTTGCCGAAGGCAGGGCGACCTCCTGGCAGCACAGATAATTACAGAAACCCCAAATACGCTTTTACAATTTTCTCTCTCGGCTGTTCCCTGTGTGGGGCAGAGCTCAGCACCGCCTCTACCATATAAGCATGTAATTATTAGAAGAAAGAACACTGCCTCAAAAAGCACCAGTATTCTTTCCAAAAAAAACCCCAACCCCCCAAAAAAACCCAAACCCAAAAAAAAAACCCCACCAAACCCAAACCAAAGAAACACAGAAGACACACATTTGGGACGTTCCAGGACCAAAACGCAAAAGGCTCACACAAGTACAGGTGGCCACAGCCTTAACTTTCAGAAATGAAAGTCCTCAAGAACAGGAAAAATACAACAAGAAACTGCCCATCAACACAGCAGTTATTAACACACAACTACAGTAACTCTGTGGAACAACAGAACATTTCAAAGGAAGAATCTGTTCCAGGAATTAAGTTATTCATCCATATATTAAGGAAAAAGAGGAGAGGGTCAGGAAAAGGGGAATAGGAAGTTTTTGCATGTTGCTCACTAAATGAAAGTCTGAGCTCGCTCTTTAATAGAACAAGGAGCACGAGTCTTCCTCATCCAAGAAAACTTAAATGCTCAACACCTATATCCTCAAGCAAAATATAATCAGTAATCTCTTATCTCCATCAAATTTACAGGAGGAAAAGATGTTAATTTCCAGCCTAATCAGAAAGTGCTTCATGTAAACAAGGAGCTTCTGCACCAAAGTTTCAGTAGACAGAGAACAAGAAGCAGCAGGTAGCACAGGTAGCGAGTTCGGCGAGCAAGATGCCGTAGGAACACTAGCTTCCAATAATGCTTCTGCCAAGAAGAACAGAGATGGTCTCTCTCCCTTCCCTCTGCACGTCCAACTAGGTAGGAAATCCTACACTGGAGTACAAAAATACAGTTCCGGGAATTTTGACAAATCCTTCTTTTCCACTAAGAATCAGCGGCCGTTGAACACTATCTTCTTCCCAACTCAAAACACACAAGTGAAACGCAGATTGTCTACACGGCCTGATTGTCTTGGTGGCCTCAGAAGGACTTGTCTTTTATTTTGCACCTACTTTTAAACACTTTATTCTCTTTTTAATACTGCTTAGCTTCTGAAACTTCAGAAGCAATTTTGTATTCTAAAATGCAGCCACGTCTCCCCCAGAGGCATTTCTCACCAGCTTACCGCAAAACTAAAGCATTTCATGATTTCCCTCAGGCCATAACCTCAAAACTTCGGAGCCTTCATCAGCCACGTCCCCACAAATTTCAAGCTTAAAAGTTCCATCTGCAGATTTCAGCCCCATCTCTGGCCCAGGCACACAGTGCCACATCCAACTATGGGAACTAAAAGAGTTTTCTCAAAGAACATCTATTGATTTTAGGTAAAAATAAATTAGTCAGCATAGGAAGGCTTCTCAGGGCAGCTATAACTTCTTCATAATTAAGCTACCAACGTACACAGGACAAACGCAGCGAGTTTCAGGGTTTATGGGTGCGATGGAAGTTAATGCTCCGAGCGCTGGTAAGCTGAGCCCGAGTTAGTGCTACGTGGTCAGAGCACACCGTGCTCAAATCTTCCGAAGAAACCCCGTGACCCTCAGTCCCCCACCTGCAGCAGCACTGTCCCCCCACTGACACCTTCCTGCCCTTAACCTTCCACACTGCAGCCCCGCAGAAATAACTACCCCGTGGTGAGGAGGCCAGGCCCACCAAGTGTCTTGACTGTGCTCAAAAAAGAAAAGACAGATTAAAAAGTCTGAGAGGAAAAAAAAAAAAACCCCAAACATCTCCCCTCACCCACAAGACACATCACCTGCGCAGTTCAGCTACGTTTCTCCTCCAATCCTACATCCCACCTTCCATGGCTGCACCTCGAGAGGAACGTCTGCAGAGCTTTCACAGAAGCAGGACACCTGCAGATGTGTACGCAGGAGGCATTAAGATACTTTTTTTTCTGGTTCAACCCCCCCGTATCTTCATTTCTGTAGAAGCTGTTTGGCAGTTTGGAAATGCAGTATTCACTGTATTTCAGTAACACTGCGGTGTTGTTGCCAGGCCTTGCATACGTGAACGAAACAGGTTAGGTAAGAATCTGCCACCAACTCAAACGAAAAGTCAAGCCGCAGCAGGATTTCTGTTCAAATTGCGTTAAGCGTTTTTTTGAACTGCAGGCAACAACTCAACCTAACCTTGAAGTAGTCCTTAGGTCACGCCTGGGATTAAAGTTTTCTACTACTGGGAAATCCATCGTTCTAGGAACTGCAGTTAAAAAACACAACCACCAACCCAACCAGGCCTTCACCAATATTCACTATGCTGCAGGGACATCGGGATCCCTATCCTAAACGCAACGAGTCTGTGGTAGAAACTGCACGGGAGGTATTAAGGGTGCACTTAGTAACTACAACCGTGACACCCGCTGCGCTGCTTAGCCCCAGCCCAGCCCACTGCCGTCCCCTCGTGGCAGCACGTCCCGAGATGAACGGCGTTCCTGTGCTTTAAAAAAGCGGGGTTGGGAAGCGGAAGTGCGATGTTCAGAGTGCTAAAGCCCCGCGCCTTTCGTGACGCTAGAGCAGCTCCTCTTCACTTTGACTTTGTTCACACAACAGCCGCGATTGGGAAGTCAGCAACACTTGAAGAGCAGGTAAGGAACACTGAACGACGTCACGACGAGTGAAGCCCTTTTGGAATCATAGGCAGGAGAAAGCAAGGCCATGAGCAGCCACCTCAGCACCTCTGTTGGAGAGGGAACCCCCTCAAGCGGAGGGTCATCATTCAGGCAACGGCGAAGACACTATGCCTCGTCTTCCTGACACTCCAGGATTTAGCAGGAATCCTCAACTCCGGTCTTCACTTACCCCCCCACATACAGGTACAGCTGGAAGAACAAGTTATTACTATCATTTTTACAGTATTTCTAGATTTATTTCTGCATGGGCAAATGAACAATTCGAGTCTGGCTAGTCAGTGCTTCCGGGTGACCACGGAGTTCTCCATGGTCACAGCTGAACCAGAAAGCAAACAGAAGCAGACTGTCAGATCCCAGTGAAATTTCACTGGAATGTGGACTCCTAAATATTCCCCTGGACTCTTAAAACCCCAAATATAATTCTTGAAGTGGGCTTGCTGTATAAGGGTAAGACCAGCTGCCAGAACTTTTCAAACAAAACATTAAGAGTGGATTCTTGCCTTAGTCATAAAAATCAGGAAGATTTCAGATCTAAACAAAGAAAAAAATCTAACTAAAAATGTAGTGTTTTGATGTGCTGTTCTTTGGAATTCCTATAATTAAAAAATAAACGCATCGTTACTATCTCATAAGAAAATACATTTCATAATGTGCAATCCGATGCACATAGGGAATTGCCAGGTGAAAGGGAAAATGCAAAAGTATGAAAATACAGTCCTTTAAATGTGACAATAAAGTTTAACATATTAGTACAAAACTAATACACTAAAATAAATGTACAGGTGCAAAAGGCTACCAGGTTGTAGAAAAAAGGGTACCAGCTTGTTGGTTTTGTTTTTTTGTTTTTGTTTGTGGTTGGTTTTTTTTTTTTTTTAAAAGGCTTAATTAAATTCGCTCCAAAAAAATTTCCCACAAAATAAAACCGGAAGCAGCATTAAAAAAAAATGATAACATGCCGTCTCTAATAAAGCAACGTATGTACAAAAGAAGTGAGTGAAGTTAAATTTATCTGCTGGCATGAATGAATTTGTCTGACTAAAGTCAGGCCAGAAGTTGCAGAGAATGGGATGTTTACAATGCTTAGGCACAGAGAAATAGTGGAGGTCGCTTTCATAGGGCAGATTTTTTATACAGGAAGTCTGGTTTGTTTGGAGACCTCCTTCCTCTGCTTACTGCGTCTTCCCTTTCCAAATCCGCATTTCTCTGCGCTCCGTGTTCCAACGGCTCATCGTCTGCCAGTCTCCGGCTGGGTCTCTCCTCTTGCACTTCCGAGGCGTACGCAGAGAGCGAAGGTCTGGTGGAGGTTAGCCCATAGGTTAAATCTGTTTCCATTTTCGTTCTTCCCCTGATGTGAACTGCGCCGTTACCGGCATTTTCCTGCGCAGCCAATGCCAAGTCCAGGCGCTGGGGAGGTTGTTCTAAGACATCGAGGTGTATTGGCTCATTCTTTTGTCTGTGTTGATGTCCGTCTTGGGAGAGCAGGTATTCCCGCCGAGAGTCCTCCTGCTTTTTAGGAGATATCTGGGAAGGTAGATAGGCTGACTTTAAGCCACTTGGTGATGCCTTATTGTGGCTGTACAAATCTGGGCCAAAATACACGCCTTGCGAAGGCGAAGGACTGTGCCTGTTGGGTGCTGGAGTAGAAGGTCTGCAGGCAGCGTTAGAGAAGTCATAGAAGTCAGGGTACTCCTGCGGATTTTCGCGAGCATCTATTTTTTGCTCTATTGCATGCTTCTTTCGAGAAGTGGGCATGTGTCTGTTCTGAATACATGAGATGTGCTGGGGTGGACCGGGCCCCAGCTCCGTAACCGTCTGGCTTAATTCGGTGTCCACCGTGAGCTCTGGTAACCTTCTGTCTTTTAAGGACATTGCTGACACACCCATTGCGATATCTGGCATCAGTTCGTTTAGCAAGGGCTGAGTACACTGGAAAAGAAAAGAAATTAGACCACGGAAACACAGCAAAAGCTAAAACACAAACTGTATTCAGGACAGTTTCTGTAATTCAGAAAGGTATTTTCCTAACCTACCTTTGCCCTGACCAACCTCAGCCTGCAAGTTTCCTACCCTGTTTAAAGAACACGTGGATCTCCCGACCTTCCCCTTTCCGCTAGCTTAAGACAGCTCCTTTCCTTCATGCAGCTGTTGTGCTACAACAGCAGCTCCTTCTTGTCTTGAAGACGCAGCAAACGTACTGTTAAGCCCTCAAAAGGTACACCTGCTTTAAGCCACTCGCAATTATCAAACTAAACATGGTACTCGGCGCAGAACTTCAACGGTTTGTTAAAGCACCAAGTTCCAGTGCAGGGAAGCCACAAAACAGGTATTTTGTCACTATAGACACAACCCTCCTGCTTGGATGTCAGTAGGTTAATTGCAGGCACACGTGTGTGTGTGTGCGTGACAGCCTCAGGGCTTGGGGACAGCATCAGTTACAGGGCTCACTCCATCCACAAAGGGCACGGAAATTGTCAGGTGGCATTTTTCTCCCCTACACCTACAAGCAATCCTGCAATGAGACAGGCACCTTACAGTCTGCCAGACAGAAGACTTAAAATTTCTACTTGTATTCATCATTTCTAAGGAAAGCAATTTTAGTAACCACTGATTACTAGTAACTTAAATTGCACAAAAAGTACAGAGCAAAGATATCACCCATATTAAGTCTACGCTTCTCCTTGCATTTTTTATAGAAACACTCTAGCAGAAGCATTTCTAATGTTAAAAAGATCACTACCTGGTTTCCTTAGCAAAGTCAGTATTGATCAAGAAAGACATGCTACAACCACCCCCTTGAACAAACACTGGCAAACAATTCTAATCTGAAGTCCAATATTTTAACCTAAGATATAAAAAGGAGTGCAATATATTTAGGACAACTGCTAAAGGGGGGGAAAAAAAAAGTAAAATCCCAGTTTTCATTCAGAACCCAGATCAAACCTGCATCTAAAGAGGTTTCCAGCATGACACAACTGTGCACTGAAACAGTTTTTTCCCTGCAGAAATAAATTACTGAATTCTTTATTTAGCATTTCCTGTGCTTCATAAAGCTATGCCTTTGTCCCGCACGTTATAGGGGACTGCATCATAATGTAGTTCAGCAATTATAATGATTGTCCTTAAATGCTATAACAAACCCTTTTGTATTTGCAGTTACCAGTTTCTGCGGGCCTGTTAATTTTAAAATCTTTTGCACAGCTGTAAGACCTTCCCATTCCCCACAGGTTCCCTTTATACACACCCCTTTACTTCAGGGCTACTCACCTGGGAAGAGCCAAAGTATCATCACTATTGCTACTTGGGAATTACAGTACGCAGTCCACTGCTCGAGTTGACTTATGCCTTGTTTTAACCTAGAGCAAACTATATTATTTCGGAAGATTCGCAAGCCCCACTTGCCCATCCAAAATGCTCCTGCCCCTGGAACATCCATTCTCCCAGGGATCAGGGCACGCCTTTGGGATGCAAAATGCTGACAGCCAGTTTGGTAGAAAATTCTTCCCCTAACCAACGACGATGCTCTTTTATTTGACAAAGCCAAGTTACTTCATCATTAGAATTCTCTCTAAGCCGCTTTGAGTGGCCGGAGACAGGGAGAAGAGGAAAAACCATAATACTTACTACTTGCTTTTCAGCTGCCATCACAGCCGCTGCTGCGGCCACCGTCTGTCTCCCCAGACCTGTAGTGTTGGTGCAGTCGGGAGGTGCTGCTTTAACACTGGGCAAGTAGACAGGCGGTGCAGCTTTGGGAGCCGTTCGGGAGTGGAACAGCGAGTGATTACACGGATAAGAAAAGGAACGGGAGGGATGTTGACTTGGCACCCTTTGTTTCCAGCCCACTTTGAACTGGTTATGAATAGGAGTTGCTGGTGGGTGGTATGGAGGTGGAGGAGGGGGCAATGGTGGATGAAAGGCCACAAAAGAGTCCAGTTCTGTAAACATGGTTTCTGCAGTGGGAGTGCTGTTAACGCGACATCGTCCAGACTGTCTCATTGTCAGGAGCGGACTTTCGTCCCCAAATCGCTCATCGGGAAAGAATTTGTGAGGATTCTGCAAAGGGAAAAAACCCAGCATGTACCATAAAGAAGGAAGTCAGCTAGAAAAATCGCCTAAACTAACAGGCATTGCAACAAGAAATCTGCTAGCACCCTAACAGGCTTGTTGTGCCACCTAACACCTCACCAACACTCGAGGCGATTACCACTACCACGGAATAAAGATTATTTTTTTTAAAAACAAGACAAGAAGCATCAGATTCCCTGTGTGAAATAGTTGACCGACAAATGCATTTGCTTTAACAGCTGTGTACAAACAGATGTGGGATTTCCAGTTTCCTAGTCCTGATGTGTACTATGCAGATCTACTGTATTAGTTAGGACTTTTTCTCTTCTCCAATCCAAGAATAAATCATCATCTAGATTTCTAGTTATGGTTTGACTACTCTCATCAACTGCCTCGAGCAGATTTTTTTGTCCCCAAAATCTGTGGCTGTAAGAGCACACTGAATGACAACAGCTCTTGAGAAAAACATTTATACGTTGCACTTTCCCATTTATAAAATCACATACATCAAATGCAACAGCCTCATTGTAATTTGCACTTGGACACTTCCAAAGTTATACAGGCATTTCAAAGCATTTTTGCACCTGCAAACACACAGTTCTCTTACTGCAGATGACACACTCAAGGCAATTCACAAGCAGAACAGAATCAAAGCATTTGTGGGCTTATTCAGCCTTTTTTCATACCTGCAAGAGTTCAGCAGCAGCATCAGAGAGACCGAATTCCCGCAGCACGCGAATCTGAATCTCGTAACTGACGGTGGCGCCTTCTCCACAATTGAGGGCGTACGCTCTCTGCACCTGCTCGGTGTGACGCAGCTCCTGCAGCCGCTTGATCATCTCTTTCACGACGAGCAGACTGGGAACTGGAGGGGTAATACAGAACAGAATGGGGTAAGAGATTACTTTTGAACTGTGAGATGGTCACAATGCTTAGATTTAATTCTAAAGGAAAAATCTAACGTCAGGCTGACTTGGCTTTTTTGGTTTTTTTCTTTTTAAGAAGCATTCTGCCAAGAACAGCTCGATTTACATGTTCCTTGAAGTGTCGTTAAGGCACATGGGATAACACGCATCATACAAATGGTAAAGACATATATCATTTTTCCAGCTTCTGCTCGAGTGAGCCACAAATACAGCCTTCTTTGTAAAAGCCCTTATGATGTAGGAATTTTATAATTTTCATTGGGGGTAGGATATCTTAAATAACTGAACATTCCCTCATGAATTCTACAGGCCAAGAATTCATTGATTTTTTTTGGCATACACTTCGTACTTCTAGTGGAATTCTGTAATCACAAGACCATAATACCAGTATGTCACTACAGAAAGAGCACCCTAAAAAAAAATTACATAAACTGTATGCCAACATAAACCTGTTAAAATTATATTGTTTTATGCAGCCACATTGAAATAATTTTAAACAAACCTTTCCAAAGGAATTGTCCTGAAAAATCCTAGTTTAGCAGCCAGATGTTTAGCTACAACCAGCATTTTGCTAACACTGTAAAAAAGAGGATTTTAGAGAAGTTTGAAGCAGTTCTCCAAACTAGTAGGCAGAAAAATCTTTTTAAGTTTTTAATGAAAAAGCGCTATCTTCTCAAACCCAGGTTTGTTTCTGGTTTTTGGGGGGTTTTTTACTATTATTCACGTGAAACACATGGAAGAGGGATTACATAAAAGAAATACAATTCTCTCAAGTCAGTTGCAGGATTTCTAACTCAAACAAACTGGAGAAACGCCTGAGGAAACCTGCAGAACACTACAGCCTCAAAGCAGAACAGACCTCAGCAGAGGTTGAGCTCATTCTATGGCAGCTTTGCAAGAGCACCAACCAAGGCGTGCTGCCAATAGCATTTACGCAAACCCAGTCCACAGGCAGCGGGTACGGGGAAGATGCAAACAACAGATGGAGAATTCCTAAGCTGTAAAGAATCCCCTGTTCCACGAGCCCGGCCTAAGGGGCATGGAGGCGATGTTGCCTCACCCTCCTTCTGGCAGTTCCTGTGCTCCATCGATGCTTTGGGACGGATTCCTCTACAAGTTATAGGTTTGGTACACACCTGAATCTCCTCAAATTAATTTGGCTCTATCTACCATCTTCCTAGCACAAGGCATTGTCAAGACTATCAATTCTTTTTGCTTAATTACAGAACTAAGCAAAGCAGGCAGTTACCAGGACACAATACCTGTGCTCCAACTACTGGCTAGATTTTTTCAGAACACGAGAGCTTTTGCAAAACTTTGGAGACCTCTGAGAACCTGTTTCCTTTTTCAGCTTCTTTGGAAACTAAGATTGAGCAAAGCGTTATCAAAGTTACATCTTACGGTGAAATACTTTATATTCAATTCATAGCGAGTACTTTTGTGCTTTCTGTAGAGGGGTGAAAGAAGTCCAAGTACTGTAACGTACTGCTGAGATACCACAGCTGTAAGTTTCTAAACTCTCTAAATTTAGAGTTAGTACTTTATCAAATTACAAAAATTTTCAAAAGCTCCTTGTGGGCTTTATCAAGTCTCTTCCTGAATCACAAGAAACAAATAGATCAAAACCATTCCACAAACCTTCCTATAAAAGTTACTGCAGTGTTTAAACAGTTTTTCAAATCGTCTTAACACCTCAACTGAAACTCTCTTCCAGCAAGTTAAAGCTACTATTTTTGTTCTGGCTCTAGCATCTGTAAGAATAGTTTATCTACTTCCTTTCAACACAGCCGACTGAAGGGAGACATAATTGATCTACAAAGAGCTTATGAAATGGAGAGTGGCGGAAGGGGGAAGATAATCGTTTTCTTGGCGGCCTGTCATCTTTATTGCTTTTCTACAGACTCCCAAACTGATCCATAGCTACTGAAATGTGATACTTGGATCTACAAATGGATGCCAAAAGCTTCTGCAAGTTTAATGAAAGGCTGCATAAGCTCATGGATTAAAAATGCATTTAAAATTACTAACTACACAAAAACACCATCCACCACAGGACATCTCTGAGCTGCAAATGGTTGAAGAGCACATGGAGTTTTACAGGGAATTATTTTATGTGATTTTTCTGCTGCACTTTCCTTACGCACTCACTTCTGGTGACTGCTGGAATAAGGATACTAGACCAGGCAAACATATCCTTGACTCAGTGTGGCCACTTACAGGGCTAAACACAACGCTCCATCCGAGACCAAACTACTTCCCACGTCTTACGGCACATTTGTTTTTGTATTCTGGTATGACAGTTGCTCTTTATGGAATTGTATAATGTTGATTTTCAGGCTTTTCTCCATAGAGCTTCACTCAGCCATCCTGTACGCGCACAGCTGCGTACACCTACGTAAGCACAGCATTTCCCACTTTCTTCACTGAATTTAAATTTCAGCTTGGTCATTTAGCTATCTAATCCTGCCCTCCGAAACATCCCCTGACCTTCCCAACTTGTCATCAGCTGCAGGTTCTGCCAGTGCATTCTCTATGCACACTGAGTATTAATGGGGAGGGGGAGAGGTGGGAGGAGCTGGATGCTTTGGAAATCCCACCAGATACATTCTTCCAGTTTGACACCAAAAGATCAAAAGCAAAAATCACAAAAGGTATTACAGTAGTTTTATGACTGTATTTCCCTGGCTCGCCTATGCGGAATGTCACACCAAGTATCCTGAAGTCAAGAGGGGTCGTATCTACTTCCGCCTATAGAAACTTACTCTGCCACACGAGGACAGAAGTTGGTTTGACTTCAAAACTAAAGTGGATTGGTAAACTGAAAAAAGCGTGTTTTGAGTGCCTACTTCCAATATTTTTCTGGCAAACTGAGTTAAGCTGACTGCCCTGCAAAGTAGACGACTACAAGATGACTGGTTGTAGAAAACTGAGAACCACTCTGGGAACAGAGCGCCAGGCTCCAGCAAGTGTTCTACAGTAAGTTTAACCAATCCAAGGTTTTTCAAATTGCTCAGCTGAAGCAGGTTAAAATACTATCCCCTCCATAGCTTTCTTCCTAACTACTTACGATGGCATCCAAAAGTAGTTATGTCTTCAGAGCAGACCAAAGCAAAAGGGACTACTGCTGGGCGGGAGGAAACCCAAACAGTGCAGTACTGCTCTCCGAAGGAAATCGTAATAGTCAATAACTCACATTCACTCCCCCCAGCCCCAAGCCCCCACCCACTCACACGAGATCAATCGGCTTTGCAAGCGATCCAGGAGCCTTACCTGGGATTTCATTGGCTATAACTGAAGGAGGACTGGACTGGTTAGTGCTAACTTGCTGGTGGGTAATCATATGACAGCACTGCGGCACTGCGTTGTTGACCATGTAAAGGGTGTCGGGCACATTGGACATTCGAACCATCCGCAAACGAACGAGATCGGTTTGTTCCACCATCATCTCATCCAGTACTGACTGCAACGACAGCCATCAGAGCCCTCATGAAGGCACGGCACAAACGCACACGCGCACCCGCTGCTGCAAAGGCAGTCCCAAGGCCACAGGTCTAGCAACGTCTAAACCGTAACTTTTCCAGGTCCCAAACACTATTTGGCTTTTCCACAGCATTTTCTATTCCATTTTCCAGTCACGATCAGAGTTGAGTTTCAGAGCTATGAGCAGGCAGGTGAATCAAGTTTGGGAAGGTTGCTTTGTTTATTTTGTACCTGTTAAATCAGAAGTAACCTTCTCAAGGCCAGACCCTCTGGGCTCTGCCTCAGACAATTACTGCCTACACGTCTCAACTCTCTGTGCCACCAAGTAGAAGGCACTAGTCTAAAAATGAAGCATGTTTCCCTCTGATATCTTAAAGACTAGAAAGGAATTTATGCATGACCTTTTAAGATTCTCATTTAATATCAAATGGACTTAATTAAAACAACGGGAGGCTAAAAGGAGAGTTAAAAAAAATCAGAAGTCACTCATTCACAATTTTTGCATTTCACAATAATTGAACGATGAACAGGAGTATAATCACCACATAATAAGTTTAACCCTCCTAAGGTTAAACAGCTAATGATGCTATTAAAAATATTAACAGCATAATATGAAACTAAAAGAAACAAGTCTCCCGACAGGAGAAAAAAAAGAAATCTGGAATGCACTTTTTACTTTAAGTTTACTACTCCAGCACTCCCATACCATATACCTGAAAACTGGAAGAGTCAAAGCTTTTATCACATGTTCTTTAACACATTTTTGTTAGTTTTAACAATATGAGATACCAAGATAAAATTGTAACTGGCTAGGCTTCCTTTGCTGCATTAGTGCCACCTGGTGCTCTCTAACCTTTGTGCCCAAAACGCAAAGCAGTTTTATTTCTCCCCTCAGAGAGGATGTCACCAGCAACTCGCACCCGCAGAAAATGTTTTCTGTCTTGGGAACAGGGCAAGAGCTCTGCATTCACCAGAGCAGTGCTCTGAGCATGCAGGCGATGTGGATGTGCACAGCTTCCCCTAATCCTCTTGTTCTGCAGTCACCTGAACTGCTGGGGCTCACGAGCTCTTGAGTTAAACCAGAGCTGCCTTAAGCAGTGGCTTTAGTTAGCGACCTACGAGGGGCCCGATTCTGTCAAACAGAACATGGCATGTTTCTGCCCCACACAGAGCCATCTCCACCCTGTCACCAAACGGCACCATCAGAGATGCTACAAGACCTTCAGTTTGACAGTCCTCATGCAAGATATTAAATAGGGAAGCTACTGCTTGAGCGGGACACGGAGGACTTCAGTCAAATTGGACACATTTATTCCATTTTGTGGAGGATCAAAAGAACTTTGGGTAAGTTCTGATTCAAACAAGAAGATGAAATACTAGAGTCCTCTGCTGAGTGGAATAGTAGTTCTCCACCCAGCTCTCGTGGGAGCTGGGGAGCCTGAAAGACCTGGCACCAAGGTTGCTGACTAGCTGCAAACTGGGACTCTCAGGCTCTCACCTTGCCATCCGCCTGCCAGGAGGGCTGCCGAGGAGCTGGGCCGGCAAACTGGCTGGAAACCAGGGAGGTTTCCCTCAGAACGCTGCTTTGTTTCCGGTGGAATTTCATCAAGATCTGTCTCGCAAACATTTCAATTTCGACAAAAAAAAATTTTGTTGAAATTTTTCTGACCAGTTCTAGAGACTTGAGCCTGATGATCAATCTTGTAAGTCTTGTTAAATTGAAAATGTTAGTATTTCAGGCCAGTACATGCAAAGAGAGACAAAACATACCAAAATCTTTCCCTGTTACAGAACCCCCTGCTGACTCAGATTTAACAATAGTCGAATGTTGTTAACGATTATTACCTTAGCCTCCTCCACATATGGTGAGAACAGTCTTGGCCGCACATATATTCCAGCATTTTTTTGCCGCAGCCAGGCATTTGACTTTCCACCTTCTGATGTTGGTAGCATGTCTGAAGGAGGAGTACTAATCAGGCCTCTCTTCATCTTTAAGAATCAAGAAAGAGTTTTATGTTGGTTTTAAACATAAATATGGGAAAAACTTGCAAGAAATGTGTTTCTTACACTGCATCCTTATACTACTGATTCTTCTTTGGCCTTCTGATAGATTTAAAGAACAGAAAATTTAACCAGAAAAAGTGTTATACACAATTACTTTGAGAGGTAATACTTTAGGCGCTAATCCTTACAAAAAAAAATTAACCTGAACCTTGTAGAATCTGAAGTACAAAGAACCCAGAGACAGTATTTGTATGAGACTACTGACTTACTGCATCACTCAGTACTTCACTATTCATGGGCAAGATGTGCTCAATGCGGACAAAAGGTAGAAGTGGAGACAGGATCTCTCTCAGCTCCTCAATGTCAAGATCTCTCCTCTTCACACCTCTCTTGTTCACGCTGTGAGCAGTACCACTGAGTAAATTAGGCTCTGTGGGAAGCAACAAGACATACTACGTTTACATCAAGAAGTTTAAATAGGGAAGCAGGAGTTACAGGGCTTATAGGAAGGTAAAGAAAATTCTGATTTTAAATCAACAGTGCTTACTATCAGCATTGCTCCACAAAACTATCGCATGCCTTAAAATCTGGTACGAAGCATCCATAGAGACAGGTTCAGTCTATGCAAACATGGATCGTTTGCACAGCTCTCAGTTTCAAAGTGTAAAGCAGGTAGAAAATACAAAAACAGTGTTTGGTGTAGAGGTTTATTATAAAGCTCTACCAAGAGCTATGCTATAAAAACATTCCTCCAGTGACTCTCCTGCAGCTCCTCTCCCTTTCCCCAGCAGTTTTCAGAGACTTATGTTCTACAAAGTAAGGCCCGAGGAGTCCACTGGGATAAATTACTCCAACCTCCTTGTTGTAACCCACCTTCATAACAGATGTATCATGCCCATTCAAATTGCTCTCATGGTCACAGGATACCCACTTCTGGCACAGAAGTGCCCTCCGAGAGATTGCAAGATGACAATATGACACACTCGGGTCATTCTCCCTCCCCAGTCAACTACTTTCACCTGTATTTTGGGTACTGTGCCCAACGTGAATTTCACTAATTTCAGTCGTTCAGGAAACCTGTCAAACATACCCATCTTCCCTTCAGTAGAGCAGCTCAAGTTTTGGCCACAGCACATTACAATGTCTAACGCTTTCTGGCATCTGACCGGCATCGCCACATATTCACAGTTGCAAAATCAGGAGCGTACTGAGGAATTTAGACCAAACTACTGGACTGAATTTGGCCCCAATCTTACAGAACTTGGTGTAGCTCTCATTTCTGCTTTTGCTTACCATGTTATCTGATGATCCCAGGGAAGACAAATAAGCCGTTTACTTAGTGAATGCCACAGACCAGGAAGCTGCACCATTACTCCAATGAGCAGCTTCTCCCCCGGTCCAGGGCTGTGACTGGTTAACTGGCTCCATTACATTCCAATGTACTTTCAAACATTTAGAGACTCTTGTTTTGAAAAATAGAAGGTTAATACTTACTTGGGTCACTAAAAGCACATCTCTTAACTGACCTTTTATTGCATTTCATACAACACGTCCATGACAAAGCAGTTGTATCATAAGCAATAACAGTGGACTCCAAAAACACAGCCAGCCCCGCAGAGACAGTAGCCATACCAGCACCACTCCGTTTTCACACAGACAGGTTCTTCCCTTTCTGTTCTTCTTGTTCTACTATCTGATTGATACTTTGTGGGTGGGGATGAACTACAAGCTACTTGCATTTGTTATTTGGGAAATATATTTTTAACCTACTTCCCACATCCAACGCATGTGAGATTGCCCTTGAAGTTACCACTGTAGCAATAATATTCATCTGAGCTAATAAAAAATACATTTACATCTACTTTAGGAAAAACACTGATGCCACTTGATGGCTTGTTTCTCACTATCACAGATTTCTGTGGGAGACACGTACTCAAACTGAAGCAAAAGGTTGACACCGTCAACTAAGAATAAGAATACTGTGAAAAGCCTGCTTGAGCACCGAAAAGTAAAAGATACCACAGAGTTCTGGGTTTTATTTGATGAATTAGTTACAAGAAAAATAATTCTGAGACAACAGGAATCTACCAGACTTACAAAGCAGACAATTGTACAGGTTGAAAGGACCTCCACAACTCTGACCCAGCCACAGCCACCACCTCTCCCCACACCTCCCCAGGGAGAGCAGAGCAGGTCGCCCACAGCTATGTCCAGTCAGGTTTGGAACACCTCCAAGGATGGAGACCCCACACCCACTCTGGGCAACCTGTCTGACCATCTTCACAGTTTCTCTTGTTTAAACAGAATTTCCTGTATTTCGGCTAGTGCCTCACCACCTCTCATCCTGTCGCTGGGTGCCAACAGAAGAGCACAACTATTTTCTTTGCTTCCTGCCATTAGATATTTATAGACTTTGCTAGGGTCCCCCCCAAGCCTTTTCTTCTTGAGGCTAAACAATCCCAGCTCCCTCAGAATGCCTGCATTCTCTTTTTTTGAGAACAAAAGTTTTTTAAAAATAGCATTTGTTTAGTTTTGACCATACTATGAACAAAGTAATTAAATTTCCTTAAGTTACAGATGACCCACAAAAAAAGAGTGTCCATGATTTTTGGTTTATTTGTTTTAGTACTGTGTGGTTTAAAAGATCCTTACCTCGATCTGCTATTCTCTTCATCAACTGGTGTTCTCCCCATTTAATCAGATATTTAAGAATATCTTGTTCGCTTGCCTGGTAGAAAGAGAAAGTCAGCAATATGTATATGCTTAGTTTAAGATCATGCACACATACACAAGAAAATAAAAATCACATACACAGGTCTTTTACAACTATAAAGAAACACAACTGTACCTGAGTGTAAGTGTGTGTACTTTATGATGTCCTATACCACTTGCTCCCAATATTTTACGGTCATACTACTGGAATATCACCACTATGATTTCTACATTCATGTCTAGACTCATTTTTTATGAAGAAGGAAAAATGTTATCGATCAAGAAAACATAAAGGTATTTAGTTTGAATGAAAGTCAATTAAAGGGGGCAGTTCCAACATTAGGTGTTTGGATTACTTGTTTAACATTACAAATTCAGCACTTGTGCAGCCTGGAAAGCTACCAAAATAAACAACTAAATTATAATGTAGGTGAAGAGAAAGATTTTTCAGTAATACTATTAACAAAACAACTTTGCTTTGTTCATACCTATGTACACAGGCTAACCGTTTAACATTTTTAGAGGAAAAAAATCATGTACTGAAAAATTTAAATTTATCTACATAATTTCTTAACAACTAGGGTATGAAATCAGTCATTATACACACTCTCATGGAAGTTTAACAGCACTGTTACTGTAATTCCTGAAGTGTCTAAAGTAAACAAAATTCTTTTAAAAAAAATCCCCACACTTTAAATAATCTCTAACACTTTATACACTTTAAAAATTATCTTTAAGCTATAAAAGGCTGGTAATCATTACAAAGATATCTCCCCAAAAAATGGCAGCAAAAATCCACAAGCTTTCTGTTAGTCAGTATAGTTTCCTCTCCCTAAAACCACACAATAACCGAAGGAAAGACACAAAAAGAGAAGTTCTGCAATACTTGTCAGAAAAGGTATTTTTATGTTGCCCCCAAGAAATAAATTAAGTCTTCTGAACGATTACTAGTTTATTAACTTCCACTGCCCCTAATTAGCATGTACGCTGCTACAGCAAAACTGCTACCACCACATAATTTTTATAAAACGTTTACACATGCAAGGCCAATGTTAGGTTTATAAACGCTTCATACAAAATAATTTGCAGCCGTTTCTAAACTATTATTAGGCTTCTAAGCAATAGCATATACCACCAGTTTGGCTTGTGTTACAAGCCAGGAACAAAATAGTTTTCTTAATCACTACTTCAACTTCAGTTTTTACGTATTATAAAGGAATGCTTGGTGGGCATACAAACTCACTCTTGCCTAAATTTAAAATGAGCTACTCCCAAGCGCTTTTAGAAATGGTGTAACATATCCTGCTTCAAGCAGGACCAGCTGTGCTCTGCATTGCAGGTTACCTGTAAATAGTCAGACTGAATAGCTGTGAGCAGGTGGTCCTTGCTGAGCTCGTAGAAGACATCTGAAGTCATGACCTGGGTGAACTCCTCACAGAGGAAATGTAGTGCTTGGCGATGTACCCACTTGGAACCGTATGGCTGAGAGCTCCACTTCAGAATGGCAATTAAGGTGTCTAGTGAGATGCTCTCAGCAATAATATCTTCACAGCCTAGGAAACAAAAGCCAAAAATCAATGATGTTGTTACAGATGCACTTTGATCCCGAAGGAGTAATACCCATGGCTAAATCTGTACTATCAAGGGTTACACCGCTCTCAGCGAGAGCGAAAACAGAAGTGCCCTATAGACTGCGGTTGCAAACAGGGTTAAATTCTGACTAGAAGTATAATAATTTTAACAGCGGTTTAGGACTGCAACTATACAATCATTTCCCTTTTAAAGGCACATGAAGCATCATGTCTGCTGGATGAACAACTGGAAAGCTAGTACAGCCCTACTAGAACCTCCTTTCGTTAATACACGTTATCTGACTGCTTAACACATTTTAAAGTGGCAGATTTGAATTTGAGTCACTATTGTTCAGAGCACCTTCACAGAAGGCTATAAACTGTAACAGAGGTGGGATTGTAATCTGTATCACTTTGTGTGTGGACCCTCCTGAGACCGACCGTGCAGAAGAGCAGAAACAAAAGCTGTGACATAGTGGTGGTACTCAGCTGCTCAGCACAGGATGAGGGCAGCAAAGCATCATTTTCTGACTCACAGCAAAGGCAGGAAGCAGTGGCTGGTTGCTCTAAGGCCACCAGCCTGGCCCACGTCTCAAGCAAGGCACAGAGGGTGCCAGGATGAGAGCACCTCCTCCCACAGAGGAGCAGAAAGAGAAGCCCCCCAAGAGGCAGCTATTCTGACTCGCGGCGAGTCTGCTACAGTCACTTCATACCTACTGCTGCATTAGATTTACTGTTTCACAGAATACGTGTCATCTGACAGGGGATATTTAAGTTTCCTGAAGGGAGACCGAGCAGATTCGGAAGAAATGAGGGCAGACGTACTGCGGGAGGGCTGAATGGGTACTTGGGGTTACTCAGTAAAGACAGACGATACCACAACGTGGGGAACTCGAAGTCTCCAGCAGCACGTTGCTGATTTCATTTGTACATCTGGTTTACATATACACAGAATACTATTTCTATTTGTACCATAAAGACAGCAATTTAAAGGGGGGCGGTGGGGAAAAATATCCTATTCTAGAATTAGACATTCCAGTCTCAACCCACTACAGCCACAAAATTACAGCTGTGCTTATGCCCATAAGAAGTCCCTGCATAGTTCAGAGCAGCATGGTTACACTGCAATTATTTTACTTTGTATACATCATCATTTTTCTCTCAGTTTCAAGGATATTTAAAAACTAAATGCTGTCAGTTGTTTAAAGAACGGTATCGCTACATGTTTAGCATGGTAGACTTAACATGTGTCAAGACAAAGATCAAAGAGGCTCTCCTGATGCTACGTATTTTTGAACTGGTTGCATACATGTAAGACACACTAGCAGCAATTAACAGAAAAAAAATCTTACTCTTCTACATAGGCCAGCATACAGAATATAAGCATTGGCTCCATTTCTGTTGCAACTAAAAATGTCAAGTTATTAAGGAGTATGTAGTAACGAGTGAACACGCTACTTTAAGTAGAAGGAAATCTGTCAAAGGCACTACTTACTTAGGAGCAAAGCCACTGAAAAGGGAAACTTAAACAGTAAGGTAAAGCAGAAGGTATTAGGAAGCAACAGTTTAAAGATAAGGCAGATTATAAGTTTACCTGTCCTATTAAACACATGTATTTCTACTTAATACTATAAAAAGCCAGCACATTAATTATGAGAACAATGTTCTGCCATTAAAATTTTCTAAACAACTATAAAAAAATTACAGTGAATATAATAAATACAATCAGTGCTTAATGAGAATGTTTGCAGCAACTTCCAGGAATGCGTCTGAATGCATACGTAGTTTTGGAATTAGTTTTTATTTATTTTCTAAAGCAATTTAGGAGAATGTTGCCCCTAACAGTGATACATTTTACACCAGTTCATGCTTAAAACAGACTTCCTTCACCAAGCACTTGTATGATTTGTTTTTCACATGCCTGATACACCTAAGAAAAAGAAGAGCATATATCAATGCAGGCACCGACAAGAAGGGCTAGCAAAAGCATAGACACTTCTGAATAACGCATTAAAGGCAGCATTATGTTTTTTACCCCACATTAGACTCTCCATTTATTGTTGACAAAGGGGTAAGCATTGAGTCATGTTTCAATGCACCTGCTTCATCCTTTACCATTACTGACATAACTTCTCAGAGCTACCTATTACCATTAGGTTACGTATTATTATTATTACTACTACAACTAAGAACAGATGCCTTACTATAGATACTGACCTCTAACCTGCATGGTGAGGACTAGCCTAAATGTGAGCAGTGAACATACAGCAAAGATTGATTGGAGGTAATTGGAACATCAGCCCAATCGTCACTGGTACAGACGAGAAGTGCTCTGAAATACGCTCCTTGGGTTTCGGTACAGGTTAGAGAAACTGCCCCCTCTGGATGGGGGAATTCCCTAGAAGCCTAAAGGATAAACCTCACTCTGAAGTCTTAAAAAAATTCTGGTCAAGAATCTGAACACCACTATTTAAAAAACAAAACACCAAACCCACACACGAAAACAAAGAGAGAAAAAGAAAAAACCTAAACCAACCAACAAAAAACCCCAGAAAAACCACACCAAAATCTATCTTAAAGCTGAAAATACTTCAGGATGTCAGAAATATGAGTAACTAAAGTCTGGCACTTTCCACCGCAAGAGCCATTTTTCTTATAGTTTCCTTACATTGTTACTTACATAGTTAATGGCTGACATTGAACTCAACTTTGTCAGAGGAGTCCCTCTTATCCTCCCTTTTGGGGCTCAGAAAAGGAAAATGTTAAGTTAACAGCAAACCTGGCATGGCAAACGAAAGCTAACCATGAATAGCTGCACTATGCTTAAAAGAGGAGTTTCTTCCCTGAATAAGAAACACACAGCTGTTTCAAACAATTCTTTAGGGTCATCTGTTGTGCTGCACTAGGTCTTGCCCTGCTAAATGCTAACCCAACTTCTGGCGTGCAATTATTCTGTTGGCGTGCAAGCTGACTTCAGCAAATGAGTACCTCCCCCTCGAGCCTAACGGTGACACGGAAGGACCACTCCACTTGAAGGGCACGACGTAAACCCACTCGCTGAAATTGGTCCCGACCAAACTCAAACTGTAAGAGCAAAGAGACTTATCTGAAAGTGAACGCCATTTGTAGTGTTTCATCTGACATTTATTTTTGAAACAATGAGGATACCAGCCCCCTGCAAAAACAAAAACTCACATTTCTGCAAGAAATGCAGTTCCAAAGATCTGAACAACACTGTTTGATAGAAACAGAGCATCAGCTCAGTCTCAATTCTTCTGTCAAGTCCAAGTGTTGCATAGCTACTAAAAATACGACATCATCAGGTGAAAAGCTCATTTAGGATGCCTAACAAATGAAGCAGTCCCTTTCCCTAGTAATTTTAGCAATGTGTCAGAACTGCAGGATAATTAAAAGTATGTCTTCCGAAGTAAGCATGAGGTAACAACTGAAGTGTTTTCTGAACATCTAAATAAGTTGGGTCAACCCAGTTCTAGCTATGGACGGAATCCAATTTCTTTTCTTCTTTGGCAGAAGGGGTTTTTTTGCCTTAACAATCAGCCACTTGGCAAAAAAAGCAGTCATCTAACAGCCGCAATATTGTTCTTCACAGTGGAATAGAGCATTTTTCTCCTATGAGTACTATTTAAATAATATTCAGGCAGCAACAGCCTTTCCAAGATCCATTTGCAGTGTCCCAAAGTGCTCTACCACAAGCTTCTGTGACCATTAGTATATTTCAGAGGTTCAACTTGGAGTCTCAAGAAATGAAAGATGACTTAAAGGAATGGTACAGGTTTCTAGCTTCTTATTTGTGCTTTTCTTTTTCATCTCTTCCCTGAACTGCTTAAAAAAAAAAATCTTTAAAAAGAGGTTAATAGTTAACTGATGCCAAGCCTGTAATTTGCAGGTGTGTTATTTTCCCCAAATCAGAATTCCACAGCACCCAAGTCAGAACTCTGCACCTTCAAGTGACTTGGGTGCTGCAAAGCTGCGTAAATGTTTTTCAGAAAAGAAAACAAGACCTAAGTAGCACTGGAGATCAAGAAGTACTCAATGGGCATTAGTGGTCAAACACTGTTCAAGTCCATGGGGAAGTTCAACACCTCTTTTGAGCTACTTTTTACTCCCTCTGCTGATTTTTCTAAGCACAAAAATTTAAGTCATGTACTTCCATCCTTGAAAGGCAGAATTCAAAGTACACCTCTTAATGGCACTGTTAAAGTATATAGTGTTATTTTTTTTGCTTTGTTCAAATACAAAGCAGACAACTTTATAGTACTTCAGATTAACTGAAGTTAAATAAAATATGATCTGATGGTTACATCAGGCAGCACTTCATGTTATGCTGACCACCCTTCCACAGCGAAAACGCAGTAAGTTATGTCGAATCTAATATACTGTATTATCCAGTCACTTGAAATATTAAATTAGGGAACAGATGAAAACAACATAACTTGTGTAATTTAAAAACATTTTCATATATGATACGGCAGTTATAAAGCTGTTAAATATTCTCAGATATTAACATGTGGATTTTTGAAGTTTATCAGTTTAGCCAGAAATGTAAGGTAATTGTTAGGCTTAAAGCATTCTGTATTTGTGGCAAAAACTCTTTTAATGTTTTCTCTCCCAAACAATGAAAGCGAGTTTACTCTTCTCCTCCTGCCATGTGCAAAATGCATGAATTTAGGAAGCCTGAAGTCTGCATATACATCTTTGCTTCTTACAGTCAGTTGATAATGGCTCTTGACTGGGCTTCGGCATCCCTTTAGCAGCCCATTCAGCAGCAGCAGGCAGCGTTAGCTGACCCGGCTTAAATAGAAAAGAATCCTGGGTCAGAAACAAAAAGCTGCCAACTCAGCCAGAACAAACCAGAGGGAAGAACT
This sequence comes from Chionis minor, assembly GCA_013398295.1. Classification (NCBI taxonomy): domain Eukaryota; kingdom Metazoa; phylum Chordata; class Aves; order Charadriiformes; family Chionidae; genus Chionis; species Chionis minor. Next base: position 462,259 of record VZSF01000994.1, read on the forward strand.
TAACATGGCAACAATAAGGGGCTGAGGGAGGAAGAGCTGGTGTTTGGAGGGAGTGCTGCCAGCCATCACCGTTCTGCATTTAAGCTGTATACTTTCCAGAACACAGGTGGCTGAAAGACCTGGAAACAGTCACCAGATCTGTTTCTCTGCAAAACTTTGTATGCAATGTCATAGTTATGGGCCTAGTTGCACAATTCAGTCAAATTCTTTATCCTTGCATATAACCCTGGAATGTAACTGCTCTAAGGAGGATCCTTTCCACTTCCTGCTTTCTCCAAGTCTGCATCTTCGTAATACAAAACCTAAGCAATAAATTCAGGCTTGAGTGCAAGCGAAGCACTGTAAGCAGATAATAGGTCAGATTTATATTAATATTTACTTAATCATACCCAATTTATTTTGAAGTCGTAAGTGCCAGACTTATGACTTTGCTCCTCTGAGCATTCCTACTGCACTGATATACAACTGACACACTTGCTCTAATCTTCCCACAATACATTTGTGTGCATTTAATATTGCTGCTGTGGGCTTCCTGGCATTTCGGTATTTCAGTCCTGCTGAGATCAAGGGTACTTTTGATGTCAGGCGATATCTGCCTCTAGATCAAAGGCTGCGCTACCAAGAATGGCTTTAAAATAAAGTTTCTTACTTCTTATTCTTGTCAAGGGTAGAGTCAATACCTAAAAATAAAAGGAAATTTAAAAGTCTGAAATTAAGCTATTTTTTGTCAGTTTTTACTTTAGAAAACTTTTTGGCATCAGCAGGCAGAAAAGATTCCCCAAGCAAAACTATTTCATAGGGTCCCAGTATCCAGTAACCTCTAACAGAAAAACATACTGGACCACCACCTCAGCGTGACTATTCATGACAGCAGGCAACGGGGCCAAGATGCAGAAGAGGGTTAATTTAATATAACCGTCTAATAAAATTAAGATACCTGAAGTCAAACTTCACCGCAACAGCAGTGGATGCGTCAGCACAGTAAGACTGGAAGGGGGGGATTATTTTAATAACTTGGGATGACCAGGACTAGGGAACTGATCTGGTTTTAATAACTGTGCTACAGAAGAAGAAAGGATAAGTGACTTTAAACCTGATCTTTGAGAGTCAGTGTATTAATCATGCCAGTAGAGTTGACAGAGAGCAGCAAGGTAGCAAGGAGACACAAAAGCAGAGTGCAGAGATCAGCAGGCAGAGCACAGAAACATTGCACCAAAGGATATGGCTGAACTTCTGGAGATGGCTCCGATCCTCACAGCCTCTGTGAAAGCAGCAAAGAGCTTCACGTTTTGATATTTAACAAATACTGCAGCACCTCTAACAGCAGTCTCTGTCCTATTAGGCACAAATGGGTTTCAGTATGATCACCTCTATATGTAAGATATGCTTTGCTGATTAGTTGTTTTATTCAAATTAGTTCATTCAAAGATCCAGTTCAGTTTCTCTCAGAAGAAGTGACAATCATCAGCTGCAACAAATCAAGCTGAAGCCAGGGTAAATTCTAAAGTAGCCTTACTTTACTTGGACAGCATGTGCCCATACTATCACTGACTTCATCATAGGGAAACCATCTAATAAAATACAATAGTCTGAAAAAGGAGTACCCCTGCCTTAGGAATGGGAAGATTTCCATGGAAAGAGTCAAAGCTGAATCATCTGCTGCAACTGAAGAAAAATTACAACATCTGGATACTTATGAAGGTCCCTGAAGATAAATCAAACTAAAATCTGTTGAAAATAAAAACAGTTGATCAGAAGCTTTAAAATGCATCAACTTCACTTGACACTCTGTTACAAATACCCAGCCAAAACTGAGTAAAAGTGAGCAAAGTGAGCTGGAAAGAGTATGCAGACTTATACATAATAAGCCTAAAATATTTTCCAGGAAACCAAGGAGACAAGATTTAGCAAGTTTGCAGCTGGCTAGTACGTGTGAACTGAATCAAAAGTTTTGAGCCGGGGGCTGTGGAAATCTAGAAGAGCAACTACTGCAAAAGCCAACTGATGAGATTGGTCAGAACTTGGGCAAAACTGGTCACCTGCAGCACAACAAAGTAGAAAAGTGCTGTCAGAGACCAAGCCAAGAGACTTCATGAGACGTGTCTGCTCAGTGGCCTCCAACACCTACACAACGCTGTCTCTTCTAGCATTGGTCCACATGACATCTAGAAGCCAGATGTTTGAGTGACAGCTTCCAGCACAGAAGTATCCTAGCTAGGAAATCAGGGAATGGGAGGGACACTGCTGAAATGAAGATCTCTCATCGACCTCATGTTAAGCATTGTAATAACGGAGGACAAGATGCTACAGTAAAGTGCCAAAACAAGACCAGCGGTCGCTACTAAAGCGGATATTTTAACGAAGTGATCTGTTAGTCGAGTGCAGGTATGTAGTTTTCCTTGGTCAAATAAGCTTCCTTTTAACTGTAAGATTATACCAGAACAATTCTTCAGTATCAGCACAGTACCAATGACCTAAACATGAACTCAGGAAATTAAGTATGAAGCTACTAGATACTGACTTCACTGGCATATACAGAATTTCTAGAGACTGATGCTGCTTTCTCCTGTAGCTAGGGAACGCAGCACCGATTTGTGAAATCCTTATTAGTTCAAGTTAACATCTAGGATTTCAGTATCTGAAGGGGTGCCAAATTTACATTTGCTAGTACTGGATAATATAGTAAATTTCAACACTTGCCCGATTTTACTGCATTTCTCCCTTATGTTTAACAACCTCCCCACCCTGCAGCTCACCACTTTTGTGGTCATACACAGATTTACCAGGGAAAGGAGAAAAGGCCTCCAAAGGCCACTGCATCCTTCTGCCTCCTCCCAGTGACCACCCCCAAAACGCTACTGCTCTGATTCATCCAGAGGGCCACCAAGACCGAGCCTGTGCTGCTGCACTCGCTGGTTTTAACCACTCCAGCACGCTGCCAGCCCAGTTTAGGTTCTGCTGCTGCCTTTGTTTTTCCTCCCCTAGAGGTAGCATTGGGGGAGAACCTCCAGGGAAAAATTAAGGTCTTGTTACTGTTGATTCAATAGAATCCGTATTCCAGAGCAGCACTGGTCTGTAGCGCTGTACTGAAAAGACTGCCCGTTTAGGGCAGGCTGATCCAAGCATGCTCAACTTAAAGCAAGCAGAAATAATGAAACTCAGCATCAAATAAAACATCATGCCTGGTTTTCAGCATTTACTAACACCAAAAAAAAAAGCCATTTTTCCTATAAGTCTGCTTAAGTTTCTCTTGGAAGTCCTCTAAGTATCACTGCTTATCTGCTTTGATATAGCTTATACTGCTTCATTAGAACATCTCCAGATCAGTTGTTCCACTTTAGGTTTCCAGTCTGAGGGAAAGAATTACACCCTGTTCATTTATGAAAGGTTGCATAATTATTCAGTGTCTTACCGAGGGCTTCATTCACAGTTGAATTACCTCATTAGTATTCCCTGAGCACACTAAATCCTTTTAGCACTTGTCTATGGGCATGCAACAAAACTGAGAAACTGTACACTTACGCCACCTTTTTAACTTCAGCTTGTTTCTCTTTCTTGATCTTAGCTGATCTACTGAATTGCCCCATTCTCAAGTACTATTAACTTGCAAATATTGTACAGGAATGAATTTAATGCTGTAGTTTGACTACAGTAAAACTTTTTGCCACTTCTGTATTCCCTTCATTATTAAGTTTCTAGGTGTACTTAGAGGGGAACAACAAAACCAAGAAAGATGCAGACAGACCCAAGAGGGTCCAAAGAAGTACCAGAAAGATGATCAAAGGGCTGAAGAACCGGAAGGAGTTAGGTCTTTTCTCCCTGAGAAAGAGAAGGCTCAGAGGAGGACCTCATCTCAGTATTCCAGTACCTAAAGGGCAGCTACAAAGAGGTCACAAGCTCTCCCTTCACAAGGGGCCACGCAGAAAGAACAAGGAGCAACAGGTACCTGTTGCACTGCGAGACATCTCGATACAAGACATTTTTTACAGTGACAACTATCAGTCACTGGAACAGCCTCCCCAGGGACATGGGAGAGCCTCCATCACTGGAGGTTTTCAAGATGTGATTGGACAGGGTGCTAGATAATCTCATCTAAGCAGCCTTTCCCATGAAAGGTTGGGCCAGATGAGGCCCCTTCCAACCCAGGCTGTTCCACAATTTGATGACTCTGAGCCTAAGAACACCACATTCGCATTCCTGTAGCACCATTTCTCAGAAAACTCATATCCTTTGTTTTCTGCCAATTTTATTGCAGTAGGATTATTTCAACTTTCAGCACCATCTGAAAATTAAGTTTCCCCAATACCAACCTCTACAGAAGACACAATAGTTTTGATTAGTTTCCCATATCTTTATTACTCACAGTTTGAGCTAATGATTAGGAGAAGGATTATAAGCATGATCTCTTCCTGCAGTGTTTATACCTGCTTTTTCCTGCCCACTCCTTAAAAAGCTTCCTATGTTACTGAAATCTACTTCATAGTTTATATTACAAAGATTTCAATCTTGTCAAACTTCATTTGATAGCTATAAGTTACGGCTGTACAGATCTACTATAAAAAGTTATTTTTCTTAAAAAAATAAACTAGCTTACATCACATCACTGCTATCTCAGCTCAAGAGTAAAACTCTCATCCTCCACGCACGAGGCCTGGAGCAACTGCCATACTCCATTATGTACAATATGGCCACTAAATAGTTCAGACACCAACAGAGGAAACAGCAAGCAAAGCTCCTGCCACCACAACAGGTATTATTTTCACCAGTCACCAGTGCCCCAACACCTCACCAGAGGTTACAATAACCCTGGCCAGCCTCCAGGTGCAGAAAGTACGTTATCAAGAGTGATCTTCAAAAATAAGGGACAGAAGTGAAACTTTCTAAACTTCAAGCTTGAAAATACTGACTGCCCCTGCCTTCAGTTCTGTACAACAACAAATAGGTACTAAAGACCTAGGACTAGGACAATTAAGCTGTTTAAATTTACCTTTCAACAGCAAGATTGCAGGCTTGATGTACCCCTTTGACATAAACTACAGAAATAATCATTCAACTTTACAACCTTGTTAACATACAGGGACATTTCACAACAAGTCTAAGTATTTCCTCCTCTCACCGAGGATCTCTTGTATCCTTCCCCTGTTGTTTACACCCCCAAAAAATGGACTACAGATAAAAGTAAAGATCGGAAATATCAAGACCAGTTATACATATTTGACATAAACAGCATGCTTCAATAACTACTTGCAATACAGTTAAAAGCTCTCACGTAGCATTTCTTCTGACCCTAGAAAACACAGACGCATTACCTACAACTTACAGATGGCAAATAAATTCCTTTTCTTAAAAAAATTGTCAGCCACTGATAGCAAGACTCAATAGGCATACTTACACTGCAAAACAGCTAAAAAACCTGTTCTAACAAGGTCATACATTCTACAGCAAGGACAGTATTACATACCTTGTGCAAGCATGTTAAACTCCAAGAACAGTGCTATGTGATAAAGCTCCATAGCTTCTTCAGCCCTAGTCATGTTTAGTTTTCCTGCTACAAGAGCCTGAACTTCACTTAAACTGCCCACTGAAGGGCTGGAGTGCAAAACTGAGAGGTCCACCACATCTGTGTACATACAGTTCAAAATGACTTTAGCATATTTTTTTGGTATGATAGATTCATCCAATATAATTCTAGTTGGAGTTCGTAGAGTTCGGTCAGTGATTTCTTCACCAGTTCGTATCCTCCTCTGCAGCAAGTGACGAAAAAATGGAGATCGTGATGAAATAATAGCTTTGTGAGCTCTGAGCTCTTCATCTAGACAGTTCTGACTGCCACCAAAAGTTTCAACTAAGTCAGAGTTGGATGAAAAGCTAAGAACCACATCGTAGTAGCACATGTAATCAAACAGTGCGCGCATGTCAACATCTAAGGAATTTGGTGTTCCAAATTCTTCACTAAGCTGCACAAGGATATCAACATTTTGGAATCTTGAATCCTCCATTCCAAACTCGCCCGTATAAAGGTAGTGTAACAAAGCAGAAAACATAGGCATATCTATGCCAGCTGTGTTAATATCCATTATTATTTCTGCCCCATACTCTGGTGAGGAAGAAAGTAGCGTCTTAAAAAACGGACATCTTGCTGCCAATATCGCACGATGCACAGGGAAACAAGTTTCTTGAAATATTAAGTCTACATCGGTACAGTATTTGTACTGATAAAGTTCAGCCATGTCTTTTTGTAGCGTCCTGGCTTCCGGTCTTGCCAAATTAGCTTGTAGGTAGAGTTCCTTTAAGGCCGATGTCCCTTCATATTCTTCTACTAACGCATTAACATCTCTGACATCCCAGCCTGAGAGGAGTTCGCGCATCTGCTTGGCATGATCAGCAGATCGGCTAGATTTCCGACGCTTAATGAATTTCTTTTTGAGGGTGGCAAGGCCAGAGGTTTTCTTTTTCTTGTCTTGAGGTTTCTCATGGCCATGGTCAAGGCTATACAGCTTCGATTCACAGCCATAACCTTGATGCGAGTAGGATGATGTCCCTGAAGGCAAAAAGGAAAATTGAACACATTTATTCTTTAAATTTAGAAGGAAGGACCATAACACCCAAACAGTCCGTCAGTGTCTCTGCAAGTTACACAGTTTTTCCTTCTCCTCAGGTCAGATAATTCAACAAGTCACAAACCCAACTGAAGACTTTTTCTGGCTTAAGCACAAAACCCTTTTCTTTTTTTTGCGACTACAAAGTTTTTTTTTTAATTTACTCGATTTTAAAAACCAAGCAGTGCCAGTGCTCTGTAGCACGTGGCACACTTTTCTATACAGAAGGAAAAAACTGTAGTCATAATGTTACAACTGTAATCATTTTAGCTACAGGAGGTGAAAAATACAGCCTTTTTAAAAACTGTTATGCTCTCAGTGAAAAAGTAGCCCCTCCCCCTTCAAAGAGTTTTTCAGATTCTGCTGTTCTAGCATTAAGTATCATTTCAACAAGAGCATACTTGGCATCAGACAGTTATCACAGTCACAAGAAAAAAAGGAAGAAAAGAGAACACAGCACCAAAACATTCTGGGAAACTGAGGACAATGAATTAATTTTCAACACAAATTTGACAAGAAAGTAAAAAACCTGTCATATGATAATCAAGTAATGCTGAAAGTCAAACACATAAAATGGGCTTCTTTCCACAGAACCATAGATAGTAATTTGCATGTACACCCCATTTAAAATAATACAGCAAATGTAAGTTTTACTGTATTATTAAAGATGTCCTTTCAACAGAGCATTATACACTTAAACTACACATATAATTACTTTTCCCCAAAAAACTAATTTATGGGGAAATTATGATCCAAACATGTCATAAAATGAAAAATGGATTCCCCTCAACTTTATTACACACCAGACCTGTTCTGCTAAATGAACCTTTGCTGATTGTCAGTTTGAGGCTACCTGCTTATACAGTAACACAGATAGCAATTTAGTAAGAAAAAGAATTAGGAACTGCATTTCCAGAAGTAATGAAAAATTGAACCAATGTTTTAGTTAAAAAGTGGTTAAACACTACAGTTTGAAGAGAAGCATGACTCTCACCTTAAAGGGTTATTTACCCATTTAACTGTATTTACAGAATTTTAACTCTAAGCCAGATGGTGAAAAACCTCAGACATAACAAGGGGAAAAAAGTACACAAACCCAACTATTACTTCCAGACAGAAGAAGAAACCCAGAAGAAAACATCTGCAAATGGTATACAGATTCATAATAATCACAGGTTCATCTGAAATAGTCTTTGTCCATTTTCTGTTGGGAATAGCTGTCATGTTTCCATTGGTACACTTGTGTAGCTGCACTACTTGTTGCCTTTTTTGGATCTTCAAGATCAAAGCACATCCAACCACCGGTGTTTTGGGGGCCTTCAACTCACTCTATAATTGCTCTCTCACAGTTCCATTTGTTTCAGGTGGATTTGATGTGATGCTATTTTTTTATGCTATTTTGACAGTGATGTTATGGACCAGTCTGTCAAAATAAAGTGCTTTTTGTTACCACATTCTGCAGGTCAGAATTTCTTGAACTTTGAAAGACACAGGAGCAATTCAAATTTGTATTTGAGAGCACGGCAACTGTAGCAATCTCAGATTCTGTAAGTCGTATTATTATTTAAACCTACATAATTCTAAGTAACCTCACATGCTGGCTCTTATGCCAAGCTAATTAAAACTGCCCCAAATCATGCAACACAATGGTTTTACAATTCCTCTATTAGTGAAAACTTTGGGAAGGAACTTTGCTGTTTTTTGAGGAAGCACCTCTAACCATTTTATCCATGCTATATTAAATCCTTGATTAGGCAGCATGTTATTAACGATATTGAAATTTCAAGACCAAAAAAAAAATCAATTTAAATGAGGGTAGCAGTTACTCAAGACAACTTCAACAGAGAGGTTGTGCCGCAAAATCCATCATAAAAATTCCTTCCACGTGCTACATGATATATTACAATAGAAAAGTAGAGATTTGGTCTCCCTGCTGATAGACAAGCCTAGAATTTCTGCTCCATTTAAAGAGTATCGATTACATTTCACAACAAAAGTATAACACTTGGTCACTCTATAATGATAGTTTCTGCTCCAAGAGAACACGCCAGCTCATTTATATTTTGGATGCTAATGGTAAATTTGAGTATGCAGCATATTCTCTTACATTCTGCTGAAGAAAAAACTAGGACAGAAGAAGTCTCAATTTCTTTCTTCCCTGAAGGCTGCCACGAGGCATTACTTGCACGTGAATTGCCACGAGATGCTGAAACACCCTTCACACGTTTGTATAGCCTGAGCTACTTAGAAGATTTAACTTCAGAAGTACGGCAAACAGTGCTATTAACCCTTACAAACTGATGAAGTACTGCTATAATAGTGCCATTGCACAACTGCTTTTTGGCAGAGGCAGAAGTAGAAATGCACCAGCAGAGCCTCTCTGGCTTCACAACAGCTGGTGGCTCCGTGTCCCTCAAAGAAAGAATTTTAAAGATCCCCTTTTTGACCTGCCTGCATTCCTTCACAAGGCAGCAGCATTAGAAGTAGGAAACAGAGATTTATTCCCCACTTTTACACTAAAAGGCACCAATCTATTAAATGCTGTTAAAAAGCAATAGCTACTTCATGCCCCTAGAACATTTCTAGCTTTAAACAGATAAATATTTACAAGAATTAGATGACTACCAAGAGAAACTACTTGGGCACTTGACAATGAATAATGGTATCTGTCTAGTCCTCTGCATGCCTACACATTTTAAAATCTAATTATAGAGCTCTGTGTAAAAACAAACATCTTGAGCAGATGTATCACCCTACAAAACGGTGTGAAATCCTCCTCCTGAATGCTGTAGACAAAACAGCAAGAGATGACTAGTTAAGCCTTTGCTCAAACAAGAGTATTTTTTCCAGTAAGAGCACTGTCTTATTTTTACTGATTTCGCTCCTCTTCATACACAGTAAGCAAATTTAGCATTAAGTCAAGTCAACCTATACAGGAGTCCATTGTATGAAACTACTGTGCTTTCCCAGATCAGTTCTCAGCTTTTAATATTCATGCTACATTTACAACGTAACATGGTGTAGCACTTTAATGATGAAGCAGCATGTCTAAAACAAACCCACAGGCCAGAATCTAGTTTCCAAGAATAAGGCAACTAATACATATTATGCAGCTATTACAAGTCTAAGTCCCTGTATTTCCAGTTCTACTTTGGGGCAGCAAATACATCTAATACCTTCTACGTTAAAAAAAAAATCATCTGTAAAAGTTGATTTAACATTAAAACATTATTATTCTGACAAGTGATGAAAGCCTCAGCTATCAATTTTAGGATACATCGGTTTTCTACTGAGACAGCTACAGAAACCAATCATCCAAACAAGAGCCACACTCCACCAAGCTGGATGAAGAGATGTCCACCTGTGTAGTAGATGGCGCACTGACTCCACTAGCATACTCACAAGTGCCACCAGAGCAGCAGAAGACTTCAGCAAGAATTTTAACCAGAAGGCATTTTAACCAGGGCGTTTGCCTTGCCTGAGATGAGACGGCCACACGCTTTTAGACACTTCCTCAAAAAAGTCTCACCCACAATTTTTAACCCGTAATGGAGATCAGTAACTTTGTCATGGCATGCTACATAATGGGTTTCTATTTTGAATTTAATAGTGAGAGCATCAACAAAACCTTCCACATAGCAAGCAGAAAGTTTCTGGGGAATTTAATAAAGCAGTTGGAACTCTCCCCTCTTCAAATCTGCTTAAAAGGTGTTTCAGCATGCAGATCTGCCTATTTTCAGGTCTGTAAGAGTTCCTCTTCACTCAATATACAGACAGATAAAAAACACCAAGACCTGCAATAAAAACATTTTGCCTGTTATTTCAGAAAACATATATGTAAGTCTGGCCAAACCCTTAATTACTGTTAGTTACGACAGACTTAAAATACAAAAAGCCTTAAGGGGCACTTTACAGCATGGATATCCAAGATGTTGGTACTAAAAATTCTTCCTTGATATGCTACAACAGCACATGCAGAAGTTTTAGCCCAGAGCACACAGGTCTTTACATGTAATAGTTTGTGGGCTGTCCTCTACTCAGATCTCCAAAACTTAGGAGTGTCACAAAAGCAGAGACAAAAGAGAAAAATTACAAAGCAAGTCAATTTTTCCTCTGCTAAGGATATCACTGTGCTTTCAGTGGTGATTAAGAAAAGTAACACTGAATATCAATAACTACTTATTCAGTGTTGCAAGCTAAAGTACAAAGGAGAAAAGCGTTTATAAAGTATTTATGTTACTTACTGCTAAGATCATTTTTCAGGCTGTCAGGGTTGGAGTTTTTTTGAGCAAGAGTTATCTTCTCAAAAACTGCCTTGTTTTAGATTCATCACATAGCTATTTATTATTTATAGCGTGACAGTACTTAGATCTACACCGAGGTCTTTTTGCACTAGCCTGAAAAGCACATACAGGTAATACCTGCCCCAGTTACAACTGGGATGAGAAAATAAATTCTTAAGAGCACTTCAACTCATGTTTCCAGTTAAGCAAGGTCCTTGTTTGCAAATAATACTGCTAGGACAATTAGTACCCCCATTCCCCATTTACAGGAACAGGACAGGAGAAAGACTGTGTGTTACTTTAACAGGCTTATTATCAGATATATCTGTTCTAGCAATAAGGAATAATTCACTCACATTAGACACAACACCAGTACTACAACAAATACTGATGGTCAAGAGTTTTATATTTTCTAAGAGAGTCACAGAAAATCTGAGGAAGAGGAGTAGAAAACAGATATTAGTAATGGCAACTGCTCTTGAACTGGAAAAACTAGCGTGCACGGTTTGATTATCAAAAAACTCCGCTTTATTTTAATTAAATAACTTGGCATCTGTTTACTAGCAAATGGCAGATCAACTCATTGCGTACGTAGGCCAAACAGATACTGGACAGTACCAAATTTCATGCACGATTGAGCTTGAATGGATTCAAACTGGTGATCTAGAAAATAAAAGCTCTGCATAACATTACTGCAAGCAAATCAAATCCAGTGCACACGCAATCCAGCAAGTCATTTATATAAGCCACAAGATAACTGAAAAGAGTTACCTATGAATGTTTGTTGTGCCTGTGAATTTCCCCCTACCCTTGGGGAACACGAGTGAGGGTAGTTAGATGCATTAGCACCCATTTTCTTCAGTCACTCAGGCATTCCGCCTGCTGGCTCTTCAATGTATAATCCCATAATCCTTTATAAATCTTCAATCCCAGGTCCAGCATTCTGTTCCTCCATTTCTGAAGGACAAAAACAGCAATAAGTTACTTCATTTTTTTTTATGTATTATGTGATTTAGATAAAATAAACCCAGCCTCCAGCACATATTTTCATAAAATAAAACCTCAAATATTTCCAAGATAGCTTTTTATTTGAAGGATTAAAGCAAGAGCAAAAAATACATTTTTGTCAAAAATATTTTGTAACTTTCCAAACCATTCATGAATCAGTATGATAAACTGCAACAAGGAACAGGATGGCTATCAAACTTTTAGTTAAGAAATCTTCAAGTAAGAGTTGTTCTAGACTAGATATGTTCCTTTAGCTATACCAAAAAAGACTTTTCATACATGCTGATATGTTTACACATTGTTATATAAATCCCAAGTTAAATTATACTGACTGAGAAAGCAGAATAAACCAATCCCATTGGTGGTTATACCATCATTGATGCTTCCAGCTGCATTTTGATTTCCTATCATTTATGTAGTTCTCATTCAGCCCTACTTTTCAAGTTTAGACTAGAAGTATATATAGGAAAAATAAACCATTTAAACATTCATCTACTGTTTCGTTAGGCATTTACGAAGTAAATTTGAACAAGAACTCATTGCTAAACGTGTAACACGCACATTCTGATTCATTCCTATATTAGCAGTGTTAAAATATTAAAACTGCATAATGAAAGTTACCACAATGAAGAGCTGCCTACTGTCAATGGAACATGTGTGCCCCCATGCAAAACACAAACACGCGGGTAAGAAAGAGTGGTACAAAGGTAAAGTCTATGCAGAGAATTTTTTAGACTTCATTCAGTATTGTGAACATGTAGGTAAATTCTGCCGTGTTGTCACAGGTGTACCTAGATTTGCTACACACTCCCAACTTTATCTCCTTTCTCAGTACACCTCTGGCATGTTAAATCCAGTAAGTGAGTGACATGAAAGACCATGTGATTCAAGGAAGCTGCAGCACCATTCCAGTCTCTTCTCCCTGCTTATAATAAGCTGTTTCTGGCATGAGGAGTTCCAAAGAGGGAGTTACTGTGACACCAGGGAGGTGAGACAGGAGTCTAAGAGGAGTGGCACACCCGTCCTGTTCATCACAAATGCAGTATGCAAAGCAGATCCTGGGAAGCAGAGAGACAGGCCAGGAAGGAGAAGCCTGCAAACTGCTGGAGGCACAGGGGTGAGGGGGAACAAATGCCCCAGGATTTGAGGGCTGGCAACATGAGGAAGAAGAGTAGAGAAGGGCTTGGAAACCTGGCTTATAGACGTGCGTATGCGAAAAGGTAAGACGCAGGCATGGGACCGAAGCATTGTGGAAGCATGAGAGAGCGCCTGATTTCCAACCATCTGATGCCTTAGAACAAGGTTACTAAGAATCAGGCCGTTTGGCATTTGTGGTCTACAACATCAGACATTTTCAAAAAGGAAGCATAACACCTCACACTGGACATGAGGTACAGGCAGAATCAGTGCTCAGGAGAGCACATAGCCCAGGTCTGCCCCACCAAGCTGCAGCCTGATGAGTTCTGCCACGGCAGGGACACAACCCTAACGACACGGCACTTCGGCTGGTATTATACAAGCCAACTTGAGCCAATCTATAAAAATGCAGAAAAGGGAGCTCCCACACCTGCCCTCCCTAGCTAGGTGACACTATCTCCTCAATTGCATACAACCTGATGTCTTCTTGAACTTGTCTCTACGCAGATTCAGCTTGCTATGTATCAGGAAACAGAAAAATGAAATACCTTCCTACATGAACCATGAGCCTGCTCAGGATGAAGTTGGAACCAGAGCACACACAAGATGGGCAACATCACACCAGCAAAGACCAGTAAATCATCTCAGCAAGCACAAGCTGTTGGATCAGTTCAGTCTTAGCCAATGTATGTACTCATTTTCTTCCTTGTGCAGAAATAATCTGGCTATTCCAAGACAAGCAAATCCCTGTGGATGCAGACCTCTTCTCCATACATGAAAATCACCACTGATTGAAGAAAAAACACTTAGAAAATAATTACATTAAAAACGGTGACACTCCAAGTAATTTGTGTACCCACACAGAGTATGTTGCTTAAATGTGCTGTCTGTTTCCAGATGGAATTACTTACATTCCATACAAGCCCTGTAGAGGTAAATCACCTTCAGTTTGAATGCAAACTCTCCCACAAATAAAGGCCAGCATCCTGCGTAGTTACCCAACAACTTCCCTTTTCTCAGCTGAAATTGGATTTGGTTCATTTGGACAGAGTCCTGGAATAATGCCACTGCTATTTCACTTTCCTATTCTGTGCTCAGCTGTGGCGTGATTGTCTATTACTTGTCTATTAGATGTCTACTAATACTCCTCAGTTCTTCCTGACAAGGGAAAGAGCCCAGGTGCTAAGTAAAATGCAGCACTAAATATACATTACTAAGTCTCAGGTTTGAAGTTGATACCAACCACCTCCTTCCACTTGGCAACAAGCATGTCCCAGAAGATGGCAGGAATGTGGATCGAGGAATATATGCAACTGTTCAATGCCGCTATTATGCAATACTGGAATCTGCACAACAACAGGATTTAAATTAACTGGAAAATGTAAACGCTACAGAAAGTTCCTAAAATAGCTGATATAGAAAATGATTTTATTCAGACGCTTACCACAAGAACACTGTTAAGCCCAAGTGAGTATTGTGCAGAATGAATTCACTCACGAAATTTAAAATATGTAACTCCAGTAATATAGGACAGCATGAAAAAAGCATCATATTAAACCTGTATGCAGAAATATATTCATTTTTATAAACTATTAAGTATATTATATAAATTTATATAATTAGAACCAAACAGGCCAGGTTTCACTGGAGGAATTCAATGCAGAATAGGCACTGCGGTCAGCCGTTTACAGGTGCCAAAACTTCCTGTACCTCCTTTCAAATTTAACCATGCACTGCTTGGTCATGTGTATGCTGGCTGACTTCTTGGGAGTAATTTGTATCTTAAATTCAAGCACACTGTAGTTCCTAAAAAAGCGTACTGTGCCCCAAGGCTTAAAATTGATCATAGCTTTAGTCCCACTACTGTCCTTAAACTTGATATATCACCTGGAAGTACAATCTTTGTATTTTTTATTACGTCACTAAATTTTACAATATAATATTGTATAGCCCAGGAAATATTGTATTTCCTGAACAATTTAAGCTGGCAGCAGCGATGAAGTCTGTTCTGGAGGAACTGCCTGTGTTTGTTCTGGCCCAAATATTCTGCGAGCCAGGTAAACTGATCTACGTTAAAACCACCCTAGAGAAAAAGTTTAAACAGTATCAGTTACCCAATTGGTTTGTTATGGCATCACATGACGCTTGCGCTGGCACAGGCGGAAAAAAGAAAGAGGACCATGGAAACAAGCTCCGAGAGCCAGGATTGCATCTTTTGACAGCAAGGTGTACCTGAACCACTCATGGATTTAGGTGCCGCCTTTTGTTTGGTTGGCTGGTTTACTAGTGACCGCTTCAGCCTTTACACTAAACCTAGCCTACCTGCACAGAACGTGCTGCATCTAATACAAACGTAAATACATCTCAGTTACCACAGAAAATCCCAAATCAAAAACGCTGTTTCCCATAGTGAAAGACAGCTGTAGAAGAAGATAAAGGTAAAAATGAGAAAAGAACCCCAGACCATAAACAGATAGATTTTTAGCTGCAAATGGGAAGAAAGATTTCACCTTTCCTTGCAGAAGTTATCCTGCATAACAAAATGTCCCCTATTTTGGCTTAGCCAAAGAAATTTTTTTAATCTAATTTTAGCCTTAGAATACAGCCATGGAATTTTTTTAATTTGTTCTAAAAAATACCATCAAGTGAACTTCTTCTTGCCTTTCTGTTAAGAGTTTATACGCATCCACATAAGCATTATCAAAAGGGAAGTAAATTCAACATCTGCTGACCTACTGAAACAGGATCTCTTGTTGAAAGCAGCGATGCACACACACAGATGTGCGTTACATATGTATACATGTACACAGAAAAAAATGTTAAACTATGTCAAAGCTTGTTTAAAAAAAGCCTGCACTGCAGAAACAGTATATGAAGCGTGTTACATGAAACCAGGAAGCTTTAGACGCCAAAATTAGCATCCCAAATGCTACAAAAAGCAAAGGAGTGACTTTCAGACTATACTGATACTTACAGCAGAATAAAGTTTAAAATAAACACAAATCTAGTTAAAAGTTTCAGTACCTGAAATAAGTTTCTCAGTCTTCTCAATACTTGTCACACTGAACCTAAAATCCTAAGAACATAAGACGACTTGCGTCTGAGGTGTCTGGGCTGACAGCCAGGAATTCCTGGATTGGGAATTTTGATTTAACAAAAAAATCTGTGTACAGAATGGACTTTGGGTTAACAGTGACACTTTGTTTATAGTCATCACTCAATACAAAGGTTTCATAAAATTTTCTGTACTCCACGGGGATCCAATTAATACAAAGTGGTGGAGATTATTATTTGTATTTGTACAATTGTATTGTATTTGTACAATTAATACAAAAGGTGGAGAAAGTTACAACATGTTTTACAACCAAAAATATTTGACTTTTCCCCCTCTAAGATTTTAAGAGCTTTTTGTATTTCTTCTAGAGTTGCTGCCACAGGATTATGAAATAGCATAATACTAAGACCAAAGCAGGAAATCGTATCAAGTACATGCATACTTGTACCGACATGATTTTTCAGGTTTTACATTTTACTTAGACATTTTAAACTTACTCCGAGTAAATGACAACACAAGTATCACAAGCATATCTTCTTCATATTTGCTTAGATTTTTATCTATACAAAAAAATGTTATGCTCTTTTGCCCCAACAGTTCCTTTCAAGTAACAAGGAAGTGGAACTGTAATGCAAGATGAGATGACAACATCCAACAGTAAGTTATTGGGTGGGGGGGGACAGTACTCAACTTTTAAAAGCAATAACCCCAGTAAGGGAATACTTTGACTAAATTTTAACAAGGACAAACCTGTTTTCATAGCGATTAAATAAATAACTGAAAGAGAAAGAACTTGTGGGAACAGATCCCTGCCATTGTCCCCAACGTACATCCTACCAGTTTGCTTTAACTCGGACCTGCCTCCAGCCTGGTGACCAATACAGAGCCCTGAGCTATCACAAAGAATTCAGGAATCACCCCATGTTCAGCAGAACGGTTCTACAGCTCCCATCCACTGGGGGGTCTCCAAAGCCAGCCTGGCCATGCTGGCTGTTACTCAGTATTACTACTGGAATTACGAGACAGCAACATCGAAAGGGACAAGCACTTAAAAATTAAGATAAAGTTGTTTGTGGCTGGAGTTCCAATGTTCACATGTGCATTTACTATCTAATTAATTTTCTTACTATCCTACTGGAGTGGGGCTTTCCAAGGAAGAGGAGGTAACAGGAAGTGGGTGTTACCTGTCCTGACTCTCCTGTTATTCCACAGAGGAGGCACTCAAGGGAGATACTGACATAATCACAGATTTCACCAAGGCAAGAAGCCTCCAATTTCCAGAGCATACACGCTGAAGGACTGAATGAATATAGGACAGTGTATCTTGTGCAACTGATAAATAATTCTCTGTTCAAAGGCAACAACTGAAATTTTGAAGGACCAGCTAATTACATAGCCTGACACACACACAAATCCATGCAAAGCCTATTTCAACTTACTTTTTTTTTTTAGATCCAGTCAAGCAAACAACCTTTATCATTATTCAAAATTATCTGGATGATACAATAGTGAGATGTAGCTGATACAACTGAAAGGTTCTGGTTTGGTTTAGTCCTGTACAAAAATGAGGAACAGATAACGTTCTTCATGATTTAGGTTTATGAATCTGTGTTACTTCATGATTTACTACATTGGAAAGAAAACCCAATATGCAAAATACTAATACTTAAGCCACATCAGCAGTTACAGGCACAAGAGGGCAAGAAAAAGCAGATATAACTAGATTGCAAAAGTGACGGCATTGCTTAGCGCTTTGCTGAGAATCATGTGTTCCAGCTATCACAAAGAACCCTTTCTTAAAGTTAAGCATGAATTTTTAAAGCACTTTTTTTCTTTTCATGAAGTAGTACACTTCTCCATTAAGAAGTTCTTTTAAAATGGAGGCAGCAAAAACCCCATAGTAGTCCTGGCTCTACTTCTAGAGTTGTTCAGAATCATAGGGCAGAGTTTTAGGAGAAAAAAAACCCCAAAACCCATACCAATATTCAGTATGTCCTCTGGTGAATCAGAGTGAAAGTTAAAAGGACTATATTCAAATAGAGGTAAAGTCTTGAAGATAGGTACTTCACTTCAGAAAGTGAAAACATTGAGAAGCATGCTGGCAGTTGAAAAGACACAGAATGCATAGGAAAAAACCCTCTTTTCAATGCTGTCTTCATAAATAGCGTTCAAAGTAGGATTTTTGAAGATCAGCAAAGCAATTCAGAGTACGATGCAAATGTGCCACATCCTAGAAGCAATTAAGTAATGTCATCAGCAGGGAGTGACAGGTCGAATTACTAACAGCACTGCAGAGACATGGGACATCAATGTATTTACATTCCTCTAAATATAAAAAAGTTCCAGCACTTAAAAAACCAAAACACACAGAGCACACACTGACTAAGTCAATTACAGCAGTACAATCCTGCATCGAACAGGAAGTTCCTCCCAAGCAACTTAAATGTCTTCATATACTGGTAAATGAATCTTGATCTCTGTACATCACTGATCCTTCCAGCCAGTAGCAAGCACCCACTAATTTACCAAAAGTCTATTCTGATTGATGATACTCACATGAAAGACTTAACTAATGTTCCTGAAGTTGAATTCAAAACACTTCTTTTAGCAAAATCAGCAAGAGCTCACTTATTGCCCTCCAGGACTCTCTTCAAGTGAAACGACAGCATGTATTCTTCAACGACTTTCCATTTTTCAGAAGTTCACTTGAAAGGAACATTATCTGATGCAGACACAGAGTACCATTAAATCTACTTTGTAAAAAAAAGTCAGAGAAATCCTATCCACCAAATCTTTATCAGTATCACTGAACAGAGTAATTGGGAATGAGCACATCCATTTACAGGGAAAAGGGGGATAATTCATTTTAGCCAGCCTAGAATGATACTCTGACATATTGTGATATATTGAGGAGTCCAAAGGTTTTTCAAAAGGCCTCTTCTGAGCAAACAAAACCATGCTTTTGTTTTTTAAGAAAGGCAAATCCTCTTTGGTACGTATGAACAGATCAGTTGGTTAAGACAGAAAAAGGAACCTCCAAATTACATGAGAAGTACCTCCAGAAAAGAGTCAGATTTTTAAGCAGTCCGCTTTTTTTCTCTCCATCAAAGTTTCGGCCAACACTCAATTGCCTTGTCGGGCAGCAACTTAACTCAGTTGCATTTCAGCTAAATTCAGCTTCAGATACTGGAATTAAATACCAGTCTGGTAACAGCACTATCCTCTCTCTGTCTCCAGACACCACATGTCCTTTATTGCAGCAGTATCCTCAGTCACCTGCTGCTTTCTTCTTCCATGGAAAAAGCAGCAGTGGAGAATTCCCTGCATGAAGCTGTCCCACCTTTATCATTGAGTCATAAAATTATACAGCGTATTTAATGGGCTTCCTATTCAAGTACCCCTTATCTGTCAACTGGACTGTTGCTTTTTGAGGAGCAGGGCAGGTAGTCTTTCCTCCCTGCAGTTTTCACAATTCATACGACTTTATTCTATTTTCTTTGAGAGTGCCCCCCAAAGATCCCCATTTCATTGAGGAAGGGAATTCCTCCTGTTGCTTGAGCTGCGACCCAACCACAACACAAGATGCTGTTTTCAATTAGCAAGTCTACTAAGATAAGTAAATCTTGGCTCAAACCCAAAACATATGGAAGACCCGTCTCTGGATTATAGCGCTGCTGCCTTCTCACATCAAGTACCTCCTCAGTGGGGTATAACCTACAGTCTCCTTGTACGGCAGACATTTTCCCTTTTCTCCGGGCTCAATTATTTCACAGAAAGCCATTTACTCTGAACAAGGATCTGGGAGCTTCCTGTACACAACAGTACTTCTAAATTCACTGCACAGTTACGTTCACCACACTGCCTCTCAGAACATGTTTCCTCTGAGAGTACACTAAAGTTCCTAGTAGGTCAATCCCAGACACTACGCTCTGTACCTATGCTAGTAAGTGGCACCCATCCTCTTACAACTTGCTATCTTCAATTCACCTTCAAAAAACATCCTTTTGATCACAGTTGTTGTTCGCTTATTAACTTTCACAGCCTTAAGAGGAACAGTAGTAGTCTCTAGTAATGACACTGCTGGGGTTTTCCCAACAATAGCTCCAGCACCCCAATGTCAAAGCAAACTAAAAATCTTGGACCCGTGTACTGATCAGCCTTCCCACATTGGTGAACTCTGTTCGTAAATCAGTCTCCTGACTACCTCTATCATCTTATTTTGGTTGCAATCAACTCCTCATCCTGCCAGCCAGTCATTTTATCAGTACCAACGTCATCTTGTGGTATTTCTGTTGTTTGGAACCATTACCGACAACGTTCCTCATTCCCTCAGCATTTCTGCATAATCCTCTTCCTTTCTGCACAAGTTTCTGAGGTGCTTGGTGACAGAACAATACACATCTCATCTACTTCCACTGAAAATCTCTAGCTGTGGCTAAAGAAAGCTATTATCAATATTGTCATATATTCAAAACAATTTTTCTCTACATCCCCCTCCTTCATAAACCACCATTCTTCGTTCTGAACGCTACCCTCTCCACAAATCCTTTTGTCATCGCACAACAGAACATTTCACCCATGCAGCTTTTTCTCTTTGACATAACAAAAGTTCGACGTATCAGTTGCTAGCATCATCTCTCACATGCTTAAGATTAATGGATTCATCTATTTACAATAGGAAAACTGGAAGGTGGAACATGGAAAGGCGCGGTAAAGAACTCCAAAGGTAATCTAGTTCAGTGCATTTCATGAGACATCAGCAATTTCATTAAAGAAAGACTGATTATCCTCGTTCAAGAAAGCATTAAGTCACAGCCATAAGAGTGATACAATTCAGCTACAGTTTAAATAGAGTTCCTACAATAATAGTCACAAGCCACAACAAGTCTTGGATCCAACCAAAACACAGTTCAAATCTGGATGCAAAATGCATTATTTGGTGTATGCAAAAATCAGGTTGGTTCACCAACCCTCTGGTTCCCTGCACAGTTCTTCAGCAGCAGCGCTCACCTCAGCTACTACCACCACCTTCCCAGAGCTCCACCATCACGTCAGCAACCAAATCAGGATATTCTCTTCTGCAGGATTTTTCTCTCTAGTGTAATTAGCTCCCTGCACCAGTTTACCAAATGATCCAAGGAATGTCACCAGAGGGGGGAAGAGCAACAAGAAAAGGCTGCTTGCTCCCCACAGTCAAATGCAACGCGCGGTTTGACTAATGCTCAAGTTGGCACAGCCTTCAAAAAATAAAAATTCCCAATCCCATGCACTCATTTCTACAGCAGAGCTGTCCCCTTTCATTCTAGCAGACATTTGGGAAGCCACATAGTCCACATAGTCCTATCAGGGACCTGACTGCACCCTGTTTGTTTTCAGCTGATCCTCTTGTGTGGCTGCAACAGCCTCTGCCCTTAAGTACAGCATTGCCTCTATGTTCATTCAGTCAACTACCACTTTCAATATAAACATCTTAATGTAAGCAGGTGAGCTCCACGATCACTCTAGCAATACGCTATTTCTCCTACATAGCTCTTAAAAATGAACAGTAGGAAAAAGATTACCTTCAAATTGGCAAAGCAACGGCCATGCTAGCAGGAACAGCAGGCCATTTCCACAGCAGTAACTACCACTAGGATTCACGACAGCATTGCTTGCTGTATCTAGTTAGCTGAACTGCTGTTTCTTCTTTTGCTTTGTACCTGTGCAGTTTGTTCCTCCTTTCAACTAGGCCGGGGTTAACAACCCTTCAGACAGCAGCCATTACTACTAGAGAGGTCCACAGGGGTTGTTGCTCTTTTTGAAGGCTTGGAAGATTTTAAGTTTGCAGTGACGGAATACATGCATCTAGGTATTAGTCATATGGGGGGAAAAAAAATACAAAGCGAAGCCTATGTGTATTTTAATATACTCCCCTCAATCCAGCAAATTCCTCCACCGAGGGGGAGAAGTTAACTGTGCATGCAGATTCCCTGCCTGTCAGCTCTTCACGGGATCATCAGGGTGATCCGACGCCACCACTGAAGTCAAACTAACAGGGAGCTGCACCTTCCCCTCACTCTGCTGCTCCAGCCAGGGGGGTCTTCCTGCTTCCCCTCCCACCGCATACAGAGATTATATGATCACAGAACAAGTCATTTCAGATGGCTCATCCATCACCCCACTGCCAGAGGGGGTGACAAGTAACAGACGGGAAAAAGGGAATTCTGACAGTCAGCTACAACTGGAACAGGAGCCCACAGCTGTTGATGCAAAGAGAACAAACTATTGCCATTAAGCTGCCTCATGACTCCAAAAAACCATACCCTTGCAGTGATCCTTTCTGTTCTCTCTGAGATCGGGCCCAGCCTCAACACAGTACTCTCACCTGCCCCAGGCACACAGCCAGAGTCCTCCTCTGCAGCCGCTCTTTCCGAGGTTCGGCTTTCCGTGTTGACACTCTACCTTTTCCCCTTGTCTCCTAACAACTCCCCACACTCACTCCCAGGTCTACTCTGCTCACTGAAGCAGGCAGCATTACGAAGAAGAAGAAAAAAAATCAAACTGGAAAATTCATCAGGCACGGTATTTATACAACAATGGACTCATTTGAGAGCTTGTAAACCGGTTATGGACTGCTGCCACCCTGAGCAAATCTGAAATTCCTGGTCAAACCCACAGGCTGTTTTCCTTTTATTTAGATGCTTTTAACATACAAAAACACAACTGACATGGTGATCTTACACCTGTTTGCATAAATCAGTTATCTCTGTTAATATTAAGATTTTAACAGTTATAGTTTGCACATTTACAAGATTTCTCCTTTGGTTGGGCTTTTCTGTACGGTCAATTTAAATTCATTAACTTCAGTGGAAAATTTTAAGAGCCATGCTGACTTCAACAAGTCACATTTGTATCATAACATCCGATGCCAAGAAATCTCCACACCATACACTTCAAAGATCTCAGCCGTTCTGAAGACAGATATTTTAGTACGCGCACATGAGAGCACGTACAGTAGCAAAACACACCACTATTGCAGTGCTTCCCCTTGCAAGAACCCTCAAAAGTTACACCAGTAACTTTAGCTTCAGCGGTTACCTTCAGTAATCCCTACATTTAGATTCCATGCAAGTGTAGCGAGAACTAAATGCTCGCAAACTCTGACATGTCCTCCTCAAAAACCACAGAAATCCATTTCAAATGAAACAGAAAATGCACTTTCTCACTGATAAAAGCAATCAATTCAGGAAGGAATAGCTTAAAAAACTAGTCTAGTAGTGTACAATTAAGTTGGGGCTTTGTTTACATTTTCCCCTTGGCAAGAAAAGGAAGTTATGTCTTCCAGATTTCCTGCAACAAGCTCTCTCGGCATTTCTAAAGCATTCATTCTTGTCCTGTAACATGAACATGCAAGTTTTACTGAACAGTCAAAGGAGCATCACACATATTGACAAAACATGGCGTTCCTAAAAATGGATGCACCGATCATTTATGTATTTCGGCAATATCTACACATGCCTCATGTACACAGACTTTAAGATTGCAGTTAGGAGAGCCTGTGGGGTGTTTTTTTGTTTAAATATTTGCTAACACAAATCTGCCCTTTGAGCAGACTGATGACATGCCTTAACACTTCCCTTTCCCTCCACAAGATCTGAAGCTTTTCAGCTACCCCAGAACATCTGAAAAAAATAGATTCGTCAAAGAAGAGTTTCAGAGCAAAGTCTGTTGGACTATACTAATTAGAGGAGATACTCCATTAGAGCAGCCCATTGCTCTTAATCTCATTTTAGACCAAATTTTGTTCATCTTTCTCTTATCCACAACTGTCCTTGATATTACTACTCTTTCACACTCAAAGCAAGTGTGAAAGGCAGAAAGGGAAGCCTTTGCTGGTGCATGCCATACCTCTTAAATAATGGAAGAATCAAAGGAGGTTTTTTAATTTCAACAATATATGGGAAAAAAGTCAACACTGCCAACAAAAAAAACCCCAATCTCACTTCTCTCTCTATCCAGATGATCAGTCCCACTCAACTCCCTGTTCTCTACTCGCACATTCATATTCAATGAACAAGAACAGTTTTTAGCTGGATCAGTTTTCAGATTTACAAAAATAGAAGGTTCATTTTAACTTAAAGGAAACAAGTTAATCTTTTATATGTGGGGGGGAAAAAAAGGCAATTTCTATTTTCTTCCAAATTTAAAACAAGGATGAAACTCAGATCCACAAGATGTTTAAATAAGCATTCTCCTTACTGTTGAAGATTGCTAGTGCTTAGTAAAATTCAGTCTTGAGGAGGTAACACCCATTCGCAAAATGTGGCATTTTTAAATTTAATTCTCCAGAAAAATAAGTTAGCTAAAAATAGAATGAAGGGAGATGGGACGAAGATCCCTAAGATGGTGGTGGGAAAATACCTAGTTCTGCACAGGTCTGTTAATCCAAACTCACAAATTTTGAGCCAATAACCAACTGAGGAACTACGCAGTAACAAAATTACTTTTTATATTCTCAGCAGAGAAACTGAAGTGTCTTGATAAACTTACAGTAAGATAAAACAAATTTTATTTTCCTTAAAATGGAAAAGCCCTGAGTGTTGTGAGCAGATCTTTTGGAAAGTTTGCTTTAGGACTGTACTTCTGAATAACATTGTTTTCAGAAGCCCTGTAATTTAAGCCTGAAAACCAACTTTAAGTACTAAATATCCAGGTTACAGTGTCAAAGTTCTTGGTTAAATGCAGTTAAAAGACAAGCAGTTTTGATTCAGTGTAAACATATATATATATACACACAAGATTCACTTTACCAGGCGTTAACAAGTCTCCAGGTTTGTGTCTAGAACTATAAAGTACTATTGGAGAGGGGATATTCTTATAACATATGACTACCTTACTATGCAAGAAGGATATTTTGGCATTTTAAGTCTAAATGTGCATTTCCAGGAGTGTTTAATGAAGGACTAAACCCTACAGAGATTTCAATGACCAAATGAGAAGCAGGAGTTACTTTCTGATCCAAACCATTTATCTTTTTACAAAAAAAGAGACAGAAAATTGTTCTTTTAAATATTTATCTTTGGCTATACAAAAAAAAGAAAAAAAGTCAGCCAAGTTGGGATTTGAAAATCTGAGGCAGTAAACACACATTCTTACCCCAAATTTAGATAAGCTAAATCCCCAAATCACTTATGAAAATAAACTGCAGAGTCAATGGAGATACTTGGTACATTGGGAGGGTGGGGGGAACTCACAGTGACACTGGCCAGGAACTTCTCCTACTGTTATATACATTCCTTTGTAGGAATTATGGTACTTACATCCAGTAACAGTAACAAGTACTGACACAGCTTAG
This sequence comes from Chionis minor, assembly GCA_013398295.1. Classification (NCBI taxonomy): domain Eukaryota; kingdom Metazoa; phylum Chordata; class Aves; order Charadriiformes; family Chionidae; genus Chionis; species Chionis minor. The sequence continues at coordinate 487,675 of VZSF01000994.1, forward strand.
ATTCTTCCTTGTTCACTATCAAAGCTATCACTACACTGAATGATCCAAAACTTCCTGTCTTGAGTGTGCATTCTGTCAACTCAGCATTCTTCTACCACGCTAGTGTCTGAAGTACAATAAACAATCCATTTCAGGAACTTCCTAGAAGTACTTTATTACAGACTGACAAAGACATCTTCAACTTAAAATGTCAGCACAAGCAATTTGATTATATTTCAGTGAGCTGTAGTCATTGCTAGAATTACTTTAAAGAAATCCAAGAAGCTATTAATGTTACCTTCTCTACCTGCATTCTAAAGATTTTACATCAACTTCATTTCACTTCGAGACATTTGAAATCGAGATGCCCATTACAGGATGAGTTAAGATATAGGATATCAACCTTTAATATACTCCCATACTTGATTAGTCTGTGATTTTTTTTTTAATTTATTTTTTTAAGTGGATTGTACAAAATTCTGCTATGTATATGCCTACACTCCTCCCTACTTCAAGACGAAATCTTCTGGTCATTCAGTTAAATACCACAAGCAGCTTCAGAGGTAGTTAACCTTCCATGTATTTTAAGAAACAGACATCTGGGTACACAAGAGAAAACCTCTAAATGCCTCTACTTGTACAAAGTACTTCAGCGCAACCTCATATTAAACACTACAAGATTTACATGGATGAGCACTATAATTATCACAGCAGCAGAAAGGCTTCAACTAGGACGCGTATCTTCCTAGACAAAGTCAAAGATCACCAAATCCGCAGCAAACCCAGTTCCTCACTTTCAACAGTCAAGGAACTACCTCCCCCCCACCACTCCCTTTACATTGAGTCATCATGAGAACAAAGCTAAAGCAGGAGAACAAAATAAAAAAAAAAAGCCAAAAGAATAAGGCAGCACAAGGCTAGAAAATATTGTCTCATTGCATTCTGATTGGATTTGTTATTTCAGAAGGCTTTTTAGCCAGCTCTCAAACAGCATTTTGAATATTAGGGTCAGGAGAAAGAGTATGAAAAGGAACTTTTGTCACTCATACCAATTATTTTTTAAAGCAATTAGAAAAACCTCCCTGTAACAGAAGAGTTTTACATACTTCATTGCAGTACAGAGACCTGGGGTAGCAGACGATGAGCAAAGCAGCAACCAGATTTCTCACTAATACAATGTGATCTACCTGGTTACTAACACAATGTGATCTACCTGGTTACTCAAAAAAATACTTTAATACGCAGATAAATAGGTATAATTTTACTAAGGTTTGATGCCTTCACAAGACTTTGGTATTCTTGCTTTCTGTACTCCAGACCTTGATTCAATTCTCAGGGCTGGACTATAAGAGAGAACAATCTTCTCTGACCCGAACTAAAGTCTTAAACACACACAAGTGCATTTTGCAGCTCTGCTGATCACACAAGAGCTTCTGCAAGTATCGGGTCACAAAACAACATGCCCAACCGAAAGACCAAATAACACTCATTTATTACACTGCTGTTTCAACCAATTCCTTTGAGTTTAGCCATCATTACCATCAGTAGAAGTGTGAAATAGCTTGACAATTATCCTGAAACAGAGTTTTAACAGATCTTGGAGAAGGTTTCCAAATTAGAGGGGAATCTTAGATACCATTAACTAGCTTGATCTATCTTTAAAGCACTTCCCACTAGATAACACTGAAGATTTGAAGTGATGAAGAATGCCAGGAAGAAAAGATCATGCTTAAAAGCTGCAAGTTAACATATTGAAATAATCCTGTATCAAAGAGGACAGAGTAGAAATAAAAAGGCTCCTTAAGAAGATGGGGAATGGCACTAACAGCAGCACTAGAAAGAGATTCTTTAAGAGAGATTTTAAAAAATTAAACCTTATCCTTTACAATTTACTATAGTGGACTGGAAACAGGATATGATAAGTAAGATAAGCAAAAAGGGACAGAAAAAAATTTCCAGTCTTTCTAATACAGGAAGAACTGAACATACAATGATGTTTGTATACAGAACATACAGCATGACCACTGAATTCAGACAAGACTTGAAGACAAAGATGAAATAGGATTTACAAAATGATCGACATTTATACAGGTAACAGCTAGCATTAGAATGCCAAGTTGGAAAAATAAAGCAAGATCTACAGAAGATGCTTCTGAAACTTAGAGACTAATTTAGGACGATGTTACCCCCACACCTTACTGAAAGTTTCTTCTTAATCAGTTCTGACTACTGTTAAAAAATTTTTTTTGCATGTTTTAAAACTCTGGTATAAACACAGTAATTCCTGTTTTTCATTTAGAGAAATAGTTTAAACCTATTGATGACAGAAAATCCCCAACAGGCTGAACATGTGTCTGCAAGCCCACCAGTTGTTAAAGGACACATTCAGTAGCGTTTGGTGTAACCTTGCACAACACATACCCAAGAGAACAACCAAATCAAATTTAACTAAACATATAGTTATGTATGTACTTCAATCCAAAATACTTTAGGCAACACTGTGCTACCCCCAGATCCCCTTTGCCTACCCGACAATTGCCTCTATGCTGTGCCAGCAAACAAACTTTCCATAGCAATGTGATGACCCAGACCAGCGAGCTGATCTGAAGTTATTTTGTGTTTTAGTGGTTTATTTTTCAGACAAATTAGTTTCCTGCAATACTTCAGAACGAAGCCATGTAAACAGCTCTACCAACACAGCTGAGGGGACTGTGCAAGAAGCAGGAAAAAGCAGCTGTGGACTGCAAGTGTTTAAGCCAATTTCGTCACTAAGTGTCTATCAGCAACCTCAAGGCCATTGCTACACAGCAAGGAAGCTATCTGCCACAGTCCCGAGGACAGAGAAACGAAGGACTTCAGATCCCCTTTAGTTTCAAGTAACCTCTGCCATGATCTGATGGCTTTGCTCGAACACTGGAAACTAAAACACCACAGACAGAGTAAGATGATGAAAGCAAAATATCCAAACTTCACAGAACTTGAGATAGCAAGGTGTGAAATAAGCGTTAGATACACCACCACTGATACTCAACTCCTTCCTATTCGTTTTTCCTCTCACCCATTTCTACTCTGTCCAACACAAAATTTTCACTGTTTCTACATAAAACACGTGAGGATTTCAGGTCTTCTAGCATCCATCCAGTATGTAGAAGGCATCATTACAATTGGCATCCTTCTTGAGAGACATGCAGGACACACTGGATAGGCACAAAATGCAAGACTAGCATCAAACTTCGCATCTTTACCCCCTCTTCTTAGTGTTCAGGTATACCGGTAAGCCAACATATGACAGAGCATTCTAAAAATCCACAATACCTTCTGTCCAAAGATTTAAAGATACACTGACAAGTGTTATGCTTGAAAGAACCTGAGTAACGAAACAGATCGATAACTACATGACTTGCTGGAAGCTCATCTAACACTCACATCTGAACTAGAATTCCCTGTCTCCACTGCATGCACAATAAAGTTTGCGCATCAGTTTTCCAGACTTGTGTGAAAAAATAGTACAAGATGTTGTTGATCTGGCAACAGAAATGAAAGCTCATGTAAATATGTTCAGGGGAAAAAAAACCAAACAAAAAACCTCCCGAAAAGAAAACTTAGCATTAAGACTGGAACTAGCCATTTCATAGCAGGACTTGCTATAAGAACAGTCAGATTCTCGTCAGTATTATTAAGAACACGATTATTTCTTCTTAAGAGCAATCTTGTATTTTATCTACAGATCTTTTGATTAATGCAAACTACACGCAATCCACTCGAGATGTCCGTAGGATGTTTCGATTCATCTTTTTGGCTCTGAAAGGCAGTCAGCCACAACTACCTTGGTCGTCACTGTGCAGCCAAGACGTTATTCCACAACACACGCCCCTTTTCTTGCATGTGGTCTGGTATATCAAAGCATCAGGGTGGCAGGAGGGGAAAGGCTAGCGTCACACCTCCTCCTACAGCCACATGCAGGACCACAGGATACCTCAACACCAATGCAGCCTGCAACGCAGGGCAGAGGAAGACTTTGTCCACACCTAGAATTCATCTCCTACAAGCCTCTAGGTTAATTGTCATCAGCGACAGCTGTAAACCCGACATCACGTATGCAGCAGCTTGAAAGGCTGCTTTCAAAACGAAGACTCAATATTTTGTTAGTCTATTCATCAAGCTCTGACAGCCCCACTGAATTAAATTCAAGCAGCTGGCTGCAAAGATAGTATATTCTACTAGAATTTAACAAATGAGCTACATACCTTCACAACACAAAGTTTTGAGTTTCTGAGACAAGCTTGAAAACCAAGAGGGGAGAAAAAATTTTAAAATCACTATGACAAGTCCATGCAAGTCTTCCAGGGGAGCTTATAAGAATAATTCTATTCTTTCATGTATGACTCTTTGCAAATTAGTCAATGCCAGCTATAAGCATTACACCACTACTGTATCTATGACTCAGCAAGGGAATCTGGACATATGAAGGAAATTCACTTACATTATTAACAGGCAAGGATTTTAAAAAAAGACAACAATTACAACAATGCTGCAGAAAGTGATCCATGATGACTCATGTGTGTGCTCCTTGTGTGTTTAAACATGCAAAATTAGATTAGAATGTCGAACCCATTTACATATTGGCTAAAGTTTGAAAGTGAGTAAAACAATGCTTAGTGCAGCTGAACCAATTAACAAAGGATTCAATAGCTTTTTTCATCTCCAATGAACAGAAACAAACACTGGCTGTACATTCTACACAAATTACTGAACTCTATTTCCAAGATTACCTGTACGTAGTCCAACTGCGCAAGTCTAACCTTAAGTTTGAATAAAATAAAAAAAAAAGAGAACAACTGGCGGCTCCACGTTGTAACTTAAGATACAAGCTTTATTCACCACAACAGTTATCAGAGGTTTACGTATAAGCATGAACAGATAACAATGTTTACACAACATTATTTGATGCAGCAAAGTAGCAAGTTCTTAAATGGCTCAATTATGATTCGGTCCATTAACTAGAACTAGTTAGAGTGAAATTATCCAAGAAAGGACAAAACATCACAAACCGTACTTTTCCAATACATTATCTTCATCCAAATATTCTACAAAACAAGCACACAAACCTTGCCTTTTAAACACCACAGTCCACAGAGTCTGTACATTGCTAAATAAGAGACACTTGTTCCACATCCTCAAAAATAATCTCTATAGAATTAATTTTGTTATGTTGACAGCAGACTCTTAGTTGACAAGGGGAGAAAAGAGGAAGAGATATTTTCATTGATTCCTTAAGCTAAAGCTTCAAATAGAGCGGGATATAAACTCACCCGATCTAAAAAGGAATTCCTCTCCTTGCACCTCTGTCTGTAAAGAAGCATACTAATACAGAACTAGGATGAAAGCAGTCCATGGTTTACATTTGAAACAATAAAGGAGAATCACAGAAGTCTAATCCTCTTCCCTAACACCTTCCAAAGAGGATAAAGCTTTAACTCATCAAGCTTTTCAGTGCCTCAGAAAAAAATGTTATGAGCACTAAATATTTTGTATCTGAGTTTCTATTTTTATTTTCTCCCTTTCTAAATGACAACAGAGCATGCAATATGCGGTAACCTGAGGTAACCGCATCTCAGTGGTGTTTCTGCCAAACACTTTAGATTTCCATATTATGTTACACCGGTTTGGAGCAAAGCCTCGAGCGATGCTACGTACCCTAAGCAAAATTCTCACGCAGATCAAGTGTGAATCGAGTATCGACACCTATTTTATTATGATACTATCGTATTTTATGCTAGCTCTCCACACGTGTGTCGCCTCTCACCCGACAGCCTCGCACGGGATGGCAGGGGTGAGGCAAAGAGCCCGACCCGAGAGCAAAGCACACCATCCCACGGGCAGCAGGAATATTCCAGAGGCGCGAGCACGCACACCGCCTACAAAGCTCTCCAAGTTCCTCCAGGAACACCCCGGCAGCACCGACGTGGAGAGGAGCGAGACGAAACCCCCGGTGCCGCGGCGGCAGCGACCCCGGCTCGCCAGGCGCTGCCAGGGGGCGGCAGCCCCGCAGCCCACAGCGAGCCAGCACCGCCGCTCTCGCACCGGCCGGACACCGGGGGGATCCCGGCAGCGGGAACACCAGCCCCGCACCGGCTTCTGCCTGAGGCGACTCCCAACACCCCTCCGGCCCCTTCCCTCCGACGGCTCCGCGGGGCGCGGCGCCGCGGCCGCTGCCACCCCGGGCAGGGCAGGGGGCGTCAAGGCAGGACCCGACGGCGAGAAGAGCCAGAGGCGAGGCCGCCGCCGCTGCTCCGGAGCGGGGACCGCTGCGGGCCGGG
>VZSF01000994.1:494214-525503 GCA_013398295.1 Chionis minor
GGGTCGTGGCCAGGGCTGTGGCGGGGCAGCAGGGCACGGGGGAGCTGCGGCGTGTGGTGGCACCCGTGGCAAAGGGGAACTCACCCCTCGTGGGATGGGGGAGGGGGGCTGGGCAAAGGGAGCAAGAAGGCGTTACTGTGAGAGTCTTCACGGTTCACAGTCAGCCCACGCTTGGGCCGCCTCACCTGCCGACCGACTGGCAAAATGGTGGGCAGGACGGGCGGGCAGGGTGCCGTGGGGGTAGCCCAGCGTGGAGAGGTGCCGGCCCGCAGGCCTGCTGTGGTGAGGGAGAGCTGGCACCGCCGGCCAGGCGCGGCCCAGCCGTCAGCCCACACCTGCTTTGCCCGGCAGCTCTCACAGGTTTGCTACAGCCAGGTACGGCGGTGTCTGCAAGCAAGTGGTTTGTCACCATGCGTTCTTCGTCCTTGAGACTTCCTTAAGCTGCTTATATTAAGCGTATGTTTAGCTCCTTGCTTTGCCAAACTGCTATGAGGTTGTTAGAAATGGGCCGCAGTCAGATTGCAGTTCTGTTGCTCATGCTAGGAATACATACTGTTCACCTGGAAATAACCTCCCACCACCTTCCCCATTTCCAGTAACCTTTTTCCGCATCAGAAGTTAGTATTCCACACGTCTAGGTGGAAGTAAGTGCCAGCATTAAAAATACTCACAGCTTTTCGCACTGGTGCCGGTACCACTCCTGCTATGTTTTCTTCGAAGAAAGGTGCATGTAGATACCATCAGGTTCAGAACATACCAGACACCATGTCAGTAAGGTCACCATTTTCTAAATCAGACAAAATGATCAAAAATACACCTCAAAGTTTTATTAGAACAATAAAGCTACTGAAGTAAACCAAACTACTTGTCTTCTCTAAAAGAACTAAGCACCACGTGTCTATGTATGAGAAGGTCTGAGAAAAAGAATTTTATGCACAGGCAGAAAGTCTGATGAATTCACATGGCAGAAAATACTGAGCAAGCTGAAAGCTACAACTGCGATCGTTCTTGGTTGGGAAAGACGAGCTATGAGTGATTATATCCCCTCCTGACTTTGCTGACTGTCCATTTCTGAAGGGAAGCCTTCCTCCCACTTGGCATCGCCCTGTCCTCCAACCATCTCTGTAATTAACTGTCCTGCAGCAGCCCTCCCTAACTACCGCTTGGCATAACATCCCATAATGCTGAGTTGCTTACCGAGAAGCTAGGAAAAAAACAACCTCTAATATATTTATCCACGCTGCAGGCTATTTTCTAACCGGTTTCAGCCTAAAAATGGAGGAGAAAGACAGTTAGTTGAGCTGATGGACAGTATTTTGTCCTCCTTGGGGGTTTAACTGTCTTAGTTATTTATACGGTGTCCAATATTGTGGTGTCGAAGAGAACCACAACCTTTGACTGCCATATCCACACAGTACCAGGGTGAGAGGAGGCAGTTCTTATAATTGCAGTTTAACAGATAAAGTTCACACTGTCAGGCTTATGCTTGTATCTGTTCAAAGGGGACTATGTTCTGTAAATATTACGTCTTCTCTTGCGCCTGCCCTAACCCGCTTTCCATTCCCTGCTATTAGGAGCCATGGTCATGGAATACCACATACGCAGCGTTCAGCTTAGTTCTATTTTACCCTGGTTTTCTGCAGAAAAGCAGTATATATGATCATAGTGCCTGCCTGTGCATATATGGGTTTAGGTCTATGACCTCTGTGCTAAAAAGTTTTTAACTTGTTGATCCATTTCTCATTTGGGTCCTTGCAACTACGGAATTCAAGCAACCAGTTGACACAAACCTATAGAAAACTAAACTGCAGCAGTTTTCATGCACATGGAATTGCTAATTTAAATATGTTAGGAGAAAGGGTTGCAGCCGAGGTGCCTAAAGATCAACAGTGTGAGAGAACCCTATGGGTCATTTATAATATCATTGTTACAATTTTGGCAGTGGCTTGCTGAGACCAGCATAGAAGTAAGAATCAGTTGAAGTTAAATAAGTAAGATTCAGGCCACAGAGCTTTTAGACTGAGGGGAAGTAGTATGTCAGCTTGGTTTTCAGGTGACAGGAACTAGTTAGGAATTTGTTGCCAAAGTTCTGTAGATAGGTGAAAAAATCCATTCTTCCTGCCAGTGAGCTTGGCTCACAATCTTACAGGTAGTGAAAATGAGAAGAAGGGAAGGAAACAAAGGCTGAATGTTTTTTTTGTTAGTGTTTTTTGTATTCTAATATTATAAACCCAAGTGTAGTCAAAATGGATGGTTAGATCCAAGCGCCAAGATCCTGCGTACCAATAATCATCCTTTTAGTAGCTAAAATAAACCTTCTCTCCTAATGACTCAGAGACAAATGGTGTGTTGGGTAACAACTTGGGGGAGACATCTGGCGGGTTGGAAGTGAGGAAGGCCACCATGTGCTTTCCCTTCAGACTTTTTAAAGCGTAGGGGTCACCTCTTGGCTGCAGCGCAGTGGTGTTATCTCCGAGGACTGCGTGGTCTCACGGGCTAGACAGCTGGGAAGTGCACCAAAAGTGAGCTGACCTTCTGCCACGTGGGACATTGGTGTAGGAGGCAGGTTATAAAACACTGAGCTGCGAACCTTTCTGCGGAGGAGTGGGAAATGGAAGCTAATTGCATTTACATGCAGGTGAATGTGTTTTCTGAGATGAGAGGATAGGAGATTCACACCATCTGACAAACAGCCCTAGAGCATGTGCACACCCGTCGCTTCCCCGATCGCCTAATTATAATCCTCACACCGCGCTCTCAGAAATAAATTGATCTTCCATTTTTAGCAGGATAGAGATGTGTTTGGTTTGACTGATTTAAAATCGTCTCTTGATGTCCTAATGAGCAAAATCTTACATATGCCTTAAATACTGTAAAATGTCATCTTCTCTTTAGAACAAACAAAATGCAGAATGAGATACTGTCTGAGCCACACAGCGCTTCTCGGTACCTCCACTCATACAGAGTGATGTAATGCTTTATTCATGTTTTTGCAGGGACTTCTGTGAAATACTTACTGATGATAATCACCGTGCGTACACATTGCACTTTATCTCCAAATTCAAGAGTGTTAGTAGGAAAAATTGATTATGTGCCACCACTTATTAAAAATAAAACCAACCCAGATGTCTATTGTAGTTCGTTTACCCTTCGTCTGCACTAGGAAGCTCAAGCTTTGAAATGCCCTCTGGGTATTTATCAGAGTTTATTGAAGACAAAATACACTTGGAAAAAAAAAACCCCAGCAGTTCACTTCCATTGATTCATTTTTTTCCGCTTGATTAATTTCTTAGAATTTTGGATGTTTCATTTGCTTTTCATTCCAAATGCGCACTGTTTATTATTATGCGTTGTGTATTTGTATTGCTGTGTTGGGGCGGGGGAGCCTAATCAAAACCGGGGTCCTGCTGTGCTGGATGGTGTGCCAAACTCAGATTACAGTAACACGCTCTAGAGAATTTACAAGTTAACTGGAAGGCGTGATCATGCAAGGCACAGAAAGCCTCCTGCAAACCAGTGAGAAAACTGGATGTGCATCATTTTTGGCGAGAGCAGGGGTCACAGCACACAGCGCAGAAGGTACCTCTGAGTGCCTACTACAGAAATAATGTCAGCTGCCTTAGAGGATGCCATTCTGTTTTGTTGTAAGCACCACGTTTTTGTTCATGACCATCTGAAGTGTGACTTTCTAGCATTACAGATCAAATCCTTACAGTCCAATTTATTCTGACTTTTTTTTAGCGTATTTCAGTTCAATTTTATGGCACTCAGAGCAGTAAATCATGGCAAAAGAAAAGCGTGGAATACTTTAAAGTATTAGCTGCTTATTGGTAACTAATCCACAATAACTGAATCCTCAAGGGCTGAAAAGTAGATTGAAAACTGGTGTTTATTATGTTAAACAGGCTTCCTTTTTATCAGCGCTAATGATGAGGTTCTGCAAGTATATAGATCAGGACTATTACTAACTCTTTAATTTTATTCTTTGTGTTACTATCTCAGCTTTTCTCGCTACCTAAACCTACTTGAAAATTTTGTAGAAGAAAGGTATTTACCATACTCATATACACATTGCTTGTTGTACACCATCCGCCAGCACCTCAAAGAACAGACTCAAGTTGATGTGCAAGCCACAATAATTGCATTTCTGTAGTCGGTGCAAGAATGACTGTAGGCAGGGCAAGAGATGCGCTTCCTTGCGTGAAATGGGCAGTGTGGTAGCACAGCAGTGGCAGCAGCTTGCTCTTTCTGCCTTGGTTTTGCTCATTCCTTGAGTCACCAGATCTTCACGAAGAGAAGAGGAAAGCCCTGTGGTCTGGCAAGAAAGGAGAGGAAGGGAGGCGAGGGGAGAAGGTGGCTGCCCTGGGGACTGCCACGAAACTCAGAACTCACTGCTGTGGGATCTCTTTTGCTGTGAGGAAGCAAATTCCCCACCAGCACTACAGCTAGGGGAGAGCTAAGGGGCACACAGCCACCCTGCGCTTCTGGGAAGCCCGGAGAATTTGGGGAGGTGAAATAGCTGCATCCAGCAGCAATAAAGCGCAAACTATTACCTTGAAGGAGGTGCTAAACAGACCTTGCCCAGGGGCAGAAAATACGCATACATCAGGAGCCTTTGAAGAAGCAGGAGGAGGAGAAGTGACATTAGACTCCCATGTTAAGGTGGGGAGGCCGGGGGACAGACGTCTGTTTGTGGGACAACCCAGCACCTCAAGAAATGAAGACAAGGTTGGTGGTGATCTATGCCAGGAGGTTAAACCTTAAAAAACTAATGAGCTGTGAAGTCCGTGGGCTGATAATGCCGGGCAGCCGCTGGCCATTACATTTAGACAAACTTGCACTGAGACGCCATTAAGATCTCAAATTTAAGCACACAGAAATAATCGTTTTGCCTGTGTGACCTTTATGTAGCTACCTTCTGCCCATCCACAGGGAAAATGTCTCACTCTGATCACCAGGGCATATCCTGAAAGAAGTATTACCCCCTTGTAAATCAAATGTCATTTGGATTAACCTTTAGTTGAGTCCTTAAAAGGGTTTTGTTATGTGTACAGTTTGTTTGTTGTTACTGATGGTACTGTGTCACTGATGCTCCCGGTGAGGGTATAATCACCAGCCCATGGCTGCGTTCCTTGGTAAATGTTCTTTGTAATTTGTCAGCGTAGAGAAAAATGCCAAAACCAAACCACTGCTGATGATGGCAATTACTTGCCTTGGCTGCAGATACCTGCACTGCTGGTCTTCTACCACTTAGTACTTTATCAAATGATCCCTTTTTTTTCCACAGGACCCATTTCGGTGAGCACAATGTAAGATGGTGGCTGAACGAGCAGTTACTCAATATATCGATCTTTCCTTGCAGTTCAGCATGGCGCTGTGCCTACTTTGCTGCACACTTCAACCTCTGCTTCAAATGCCGAGTTATGAACTTCCTAATGCCCTTTCTGTGGCATCGAAATGCTTCACAAACACTAATGAATTTTCAAAAAGCAGTTGTCATATCCACCCTGTAGATTACAATGGGAGTCACGGGATTATTTGGGTGGAGGATGTGCCTGCTGTGGGGGCTCAGTTAAGGTACATGGGCTCTTAGGCATACTTACCAGTACTGTAGCGCTTGCTGCGTTCTGTGCGTGTTTCCTGATCAGTTGCAGCTGCGAGTCTGCCCTTTTGCAAATTTGGCACCAAGATTTCAAGTCAAGCAGTCAGAACATGAAGAGCTAACAACAACTTAGGAAAAGTTAAGTGATCAGCTGATTATTATATTGTAATTCTTTGGCAGAGCCAAGGTTGGATTCCCAGGAGAGCACTTAGCTACGAGACCGTCCTTTTTCTTCCTGGAATTGCTTGCCTCATGCCATCTGCACCTTCCAAGTTCTGCAACATGCTGAGCAAAGGTCAACATATGGACAACATATTTTTTCCAATGCACATCCCTGATTCATACCCAGAACAGGTCCATCCTAGAAGTTATCAGCCTGGTTAGACCCTGCTATGACCCAGTTGGATCTGGGTGTTGTAAAGTGCAATTACTGATGTTAAAAATAGTTATCCATTGAAACTTAGATACAGCTTGTGAAATTACATAGTGTCAGCTAAATTCGTAGCTCTGGCTGGAATTTGTCTATGTGCTTAATGTATGGATAAACTAACTGATTAGGAAGTTCATGCTAGAAAGATGGTAGTAGATGAGCAGTGGGAGACTACATGGTACAAGAACTGATGACTTGCATATAAAGCCTGTGCTTTGTGTTCAAGTTGCTGAACCAGTAATCCTCCTGAGATGTTGCTTGATCAACGGTGGATGAATCTTGCGAAGTTATTACCGCTACTTGCTCTGCTGCCTTAATAAAGAAACCTGTATGATGAAGCTGTTGTCAAGCTGCGTGGTTTCTGGACAAGACTGAGTGAGTCTGGTTTCTGAGAGAGGTAGGGTTAGAAGCAAATTGAAGCAATCAGTCATTGTCAGTGAAAGAGCAACGCTAACACCACCTTCAGATGCTGAAAGTTTTTGGAGTGCCAAGTGAGAGCAACAGGCAGAGTAGCCATCGGTCAGAGGGAGAGGCAACCTGGATAGAAGCAGTCGGCATGATGGAGATCTCCTAAACCTCCCTAAAGAGAGCTGAGCACAGTAAAGGATGGCTCTCAATCAACAAAATTTTCCTAGTGTCCCATCTAAATCTCCTTTACTGCAATTTAACGTCACTGCTTTTTGTCCTGTCAACAGCAGACACAGGGAACAGAGTATTCTCTTAGTCTTTGCAACTACTTTTATAGGACAAGTCTGGAAGACAGTCATCTTCTCCTCCACCGCTCTTTTTAGGCTAAACAATTCCAGTTTCTTTAGTAGTTTCCCTCTGGATGTGTTTTGTAGTTCTTGATCATTCTCCTCGCACTTCTTTGTTGTCTTTGTGATTAACTGACATCTTTCTTGAAGTACAGGTCCCAAAGTGGAAGCCGAATTGCAGTACAGGTTTTACCAGTGGCATGTGCTGTAGGGGACTCCTTCAAATACTTCACAGATGATGCTTTTGTCTGTATCTCCCAATACATGCACCCTTTTCTCCAGCAGCGTAATGCTGACCCAGGTTTAAGTGGTCATTTGGTGCATCTCTGTCATTGTCTTCTGCAAAATGATCAAGTAAGCCAATTTTTTTTCTTCTTGTGTTTTGTGCTATCGGTTATGCTGGGTGCAGAATATTCTGTCCTTTGTTATTTGTCTGAATTTCTCCTCGTTTATGCCGAATTGTCTGTGACTGAGAGAAGTTGGCTTCTTGTTACACGCATGTCCTGGTTTTTCTTCACTTTGGGTTACCCTGCAACTGCGCCATTCATGTGTTTCTAAGGAAGTGCCAATTTTCTGAGACTCCTTTTCCCCTTGGGCATATTTTCCTTAGGATCTCTGAGTTTATTGAATTTCATAGAAAGCAGAGTTCACGATCTTTATTTTACTGTTCTTCCTCACTCCCTTAATGAAAACGAGGAATGCTTATTTCATTGTCTCAGCTACCTTTCCTCTCTACATCCTCAACCAGTTCCTCCCTGCTGCTTGCAATCAAATGGAAAGTGAGCTCCCTTCTAGCTGTATTCTGAATAAACACATCACCAACGCCTTCCAAGAGTTTGCTGGGCAATCTGTTCTATATCTTTTTTTGCCTAATATATGTGCAGATGGCAAAGTCTCCATTATCTCCAAATCTGGAGTTTTGGCCGAATCTGCTAGCTGCTTTCAAAAAGCCTTGCCTGCATGATCTGCACTATTTAGTGTCCCTGTGACACCACCCTTGAGCATTTCCTTCTTCACCAGTATCCATAGGTTAATATTACAGTAACATAAATTACCCCATTCTTCGTTGTGCAAATTCAGTTGTAACTGGGTTATTGTATTTAAGGTTCCCAGCATTTCTTGTTCCTGTGTTTCTTGCATTAATATACAGATATCTGAGATGCTGAAGGAATGGACTCGCTGTCTTTCATGACCTCTTTATGACCCTTAAGAACACAGAGCAAAGATAATGTCCCCACTTCTTGACGAGGTGGATTGAACACCTACCCAGTAATTTGTAGAACAGTGTTTCAGTGCTCAGAAAACCCAAGTCCTTCTGCTGTTACCATTTATGCACACAAACGCTCATTTCCAAGATGTGTCTTTCACTTCCTTGCCCCTAATTCATAACTGGGAGAAGAAAAAAGAGTACAAGCTGCATTCCCTGCTGCCTCACCCTTGCACTTTGCACCTTGCAGTTGCTTCTGATCCCTTCGGGCTCTCTCCTAGCAGTATCATTGCCACTCAGATGGATGAAGAGCATGAGGAAATAATTAGTGAACTGGCAGGGCTTCCTCATCTCTTTCCAGGAGTTTGAATACACTTCTCTTGCAACAGCAGGACAGGGTATTTTATGGGTCTCCCAGCCGGGAGACATTGATGCCACTTTTTGTTTCCTCCGTGGAGGTTGTGTGTCTTAGGTCTTTTAGGGAATGTGGCTTTTCTTCCTTTACCGTCAGTGCTAAATCCTTGCTTGCTGCCTGGACCCGGGCTCTTTGACTTCAAAAGCAGGTGGCATCTTGGAAGAGCAACTTATTCACCCCCAGCTGCTGTTGCTTTTGCAGGCTGCTCCCGCTGACCAGCTTTCCTGCTCTGTATTCTGACCTTAATAGAGAGTTTGAGAAGTCAAGTAATTTAATTAGAAACTCCTGCCCTGAGCTGCTCTCAAACTATGCATGGAGACCCAAATCCTGGAAAGGAGGAAGCCATGAAGTGTAATCTGAGGGGTTTTTGCCTTAGAAGGCTTCTGACTGCGAGGTGCATGAGAGACCAGAGTTGGCTGTACCGCAGCTGGGACTGACCCATGTTTTGCTTCCTGACAGTAGCGGTGCTGATCGTGCCAGGGGGATCTGCAATTCCACGCCAAGCCACAAGGCATTTCAAGCCTAAACAAAATGTTATTAACAGATTTTGGTTAATATTAACAGTTAATTAAAACCTGTAACTCGTATTATGAGATCCAAGATGACGCTAAGAGTGTTAGCAAAGTTTCCTCTTTGGAGAGAAAAAGGAGGAAAAGTGGGTAGAAAATCCCACAAATATTGACGCTTAGATTCTTCTGAGTCTTTTGAGTATGAAGGCAAGATCTGAGGAAGTCATGTATGAACTTTGATACATTTAAGCGGGGTCCTATTATTTTCACAGGATAATTGCTGGGGATGAGGCACTGTATCCCCAAGTCATCACAACCGGGGATTAGAACTTGCTGCACCAGCCTGCCATATATATAGAATATGTAGTCTGCATATATCCTATGCAAAGCATTCAAGCTAACACAAGGGGTTACAGCAATTACCTGAATGAGATGGTTGCCCTGGAAGCCCCTTTAAATAGAAGTAGGTTTAAGCTGTGTCAGATGTAGTTCTATGTTGACCCATGACAATTCACGGATCTTTGGGTGCAGAGTATAGGTGCAGATCTTAACAAATAAAGACAACCCTGAATGCAGTAAACTGCAATGGATAGAACATCACAGTGGTTTAAATTATAATTTGTTGAAAGTCTGGTTTTGCTTATGTTTCAAGCTTTTGACTCCGCCTCCCCTTTTGCCTTTGAAGTTAACATTCACTGTACACCGATCTTTGTTTTCTCCCAAGCACTTTCATCCTCTGCCCCAGGCCATCCCATGTACACGGGAGGAGATCTGTGCAAAAGGCTTTTCTAAAATCCCTCCTTAAAATTAACTTCTGCTATGAATCTTATGAGCAATGCTATGCTGCTACCGCTTGCTGTGCTGCATATGGCATTTGCCTTGTTACTCGTTGCTTTTCCCACCACATGTACATTTATTTTTGGCTCAAGCTCTGCCCTTAAAAATAAAGGAGCCTGATGTGCCAGAAGGTGCTACCTTGGTAAGACCAGCTTTGCTTCTGTAGACCTCTGCAGCTGCCTGGGGATGTGAAAGCAGAAGCCGCTTGCAAAAGTGGTGTTTCAGGGTAAAGAGAGGCCTCTGAGACTTTGTTGGGACAGCGACTCCACCAATTCCTTTTATGATATTGGAGAACAAAGATGAATTGACGTCAGATCCTGATAAATTCCCCCCGTGGTGTCTCATTCTCTCTGTACTTCATGTTCTAAAGAGTCATTTTATTTGGCTCGTTTTGACTAGTGTAGCTCATGCAGTGGTTTGTGTGTAGATATATGGATAAGTCTTGTGGCATAACATCTATTGGCAGTCCATACCCTGCTGAATTAAACCTGTGCTTTGGAGACACCAGTCCAGGATTAGGCACTGTGAGCAAAAGGCTTTTCTCACAGCAGTGGAGCTAGTGCAGCCGAGCTGTTACACCCACCTGTCACTGCTTGGGGATATTAACCTGACTCCAAGAGTGGTCCAGATGTTTAGCAAGGTGTTGGGCATTTCCAGAGCTAACATCATCTCTGCCAGCTCAGGAATCTCTGCATTTCTTTGCTGCACACCAGAGACGTGTCCTTAGATTCTTATGGGCAGAATTCGCTTCCAGTCTGTAGTTCTCCATGAGCAAACTTTGAACGTAAAAACAAGTGTTGCAGGCAGAAGACAAAGATGTCAAAGATCACCCGCTGAAATGAATGACCTGGCTCTGGATTGGGCCCCAGTATTCGGTCACCATCCAGAGCTGAACAGGGCACTTACTTTGTGATGCCTACCCACAGCAGAAGATAAAGCCAAATGGTTGTGTGTTCTTGGGATCCGATGAAAAAAAGAAACATGAGGTGATTTTAAAAGTAAGTAAAAAGTGCGGTGATTTTCAATTGGATTTTCAATTTCAAATTGGACGAATCGGTACTAAGCTTGCTTGCTTTTGCAAGAATGCCTCCAGCTAATGACTGCCAGCCACCAGGATCAGTTTTGTGTCTTGTCCAAAATACAATATGTTGAACATTCATACCATAGCCGGCTCCTCCCTCTCTCTGGGTTGGCTCTGTGCCACTGTCTTTGGCTGTACAGTGCCAGCTCATACCAGCTGGGACTCTAGACTATCATTTGCTTATTCATCAGATTCCAAGGGAAAAATATAAACAGTACTTAGCTCTCTTACTGCTCCCTGCAGAAAAACTAAGGAGTCTCATCTTCATTTAAACAGAAGAGAAAAGTAAAATACTGCTAAAGTCTTGAAATTTTAACATCTCAAGTAAGAGGGCAAAAGCTCATGTTGTCCCACTAAAATTGATAGGAATATTATCACTGACTTGTGGATGTAGGACGAATCCCCAAACTGAAAAAAAGGCCCTTTGTGAAAGTAGAATAGTTTTCAGAGGAATTCAGCATTTCATTGCTTCTACCAGTGTTAGCAATATATTGATTATTTTTGAGATTGCAGCTAAAGACGGCAGCCAATTTGGATTCTTGTCATACACAGAAATATCTGCCTGGGGATGTGAAGGAACTTGCAAAACACTCAGCCTTTCTCAAAAGCAGTTGCTTTGTGCTGGAGCAGCTGTGGCCAGAAACAGAAAGCAGCATCCTCTGTCTACTATTGCCCCGGCACTGCCCAGAAGCCCCGTTCAGCCTCTGGCCGGTTTGACTGCCTGCCAGGTCCCTGGCACGTCCAAGAGCAGTCTCACAGCGCTGTATCCTCAGAGGCTCACACTTTGAACTGGGACCGTACTGGCATTTAGCTGTGCCAGGGCAGCTGGAGGAATCCTCGCCCAGTGTCGCATCAAGTAATCTCTCTAGTCCAGCTCTTCCACCCCTTGACTGTTTCGTTTGAGTTTACAGACCAAAAATGTTGTAGACGCTCTACATCAGTCAAAAGCATAGTACAGAATATCTTTTGTCCCAGGTTGCAAGCAAGTTTTAGGTTGGTTTTCGTGCTGCTCACTTAGGTGGATAAAAATCTTACCCTTCAGGAGAACAAAAGCAGAGGAAAGTCACTGTACCCCCAGCCAGAGGTAGGTAACTGAGTCTGCTTTGTGTTGCGCAATGATTTAGTGCCATCTACAGTGTGAAATGGGTCTCGAAGACCAAAAGCTGTCAGGGGTTTAACTTACATGCAAAGCGAAACAGTGTGCACAAAAAATTACCTTATGATTTTAAAACAAATAAAGACGTGATAAAAAGCCAGAAGAAAGAAAGTTTAAAGCTTGATAGGTATTAAAATAGCAACCGAAGATACAGTGTTGTTTAATAACATTTTTGCTTTTGAATATGCTTGATTCCAACATAGATTGATGTATTAATATGTTATGTTTGGGGTTTTTTTTCTCGGCTTGTTTATTTTTGCTATTGTTGATCAAACTGAGCTTGAAGTAAATGACAAATGAAAAAGTCACCTGGTGCCCGTCTTAATAAGGTTTACACAACAGCATACCAAACCTTCCCTGGGTCCTCTGGTGTCATCAGCACGACTTATCCAGTCTTCAGGAGGAGAGAATCAGGCCTATGTTGAGTAAATTCCATTTTGTGGAGTTTTCCTTGTTAGTGCAGTCATTCAAAACCTAGGAGCATGTTGCCCTTTTTGAGGTGCTGTGCTCTTCACCCAAGCACATGAACATTTTATTGGCCTTAACTTGTCCTAACACCTAGGAAGTTCTCTCCGTTATCTCTTCTTTTATGTACTCTGTTCCGGCAGTAAATCAAAAGTGGTTTATCATCGTTTATGATGATAAACTGAATCACTCGCTTCTTTCCCCCCTTGTATAGTCTCGCAGCAAGAGGGCTGAGCCTAGTTGCTCTTCAGCTTTTATATGTCATAAATACAATTTGGGATGGAGAACGAGTTTCTGACAAATGCATGTGGACCCATCCTAAACTCATACACAAACTGGCCATCGGGCTCTGAATCATTGCAAGGGCAGCTTCCCAGTTTCTGCAGCACCTGAGTACCCAAGTGCAACCTCTGACGCTGATCTCTCAGAACCACTGAGAGAGAATGACTTCTCCATTTGCCCTTGATGATATTTCTAAAATTAAATGGATTTGAGAATAGGAGCTGAAGCAGCACGCTCTGATCTCAAGATCTCTCACAACCCTCCTGGCTTGCTTTCCTCTCTCTCCTTTCCTCTTCTTTGCGTGTATTCCTCGTCAGTATTATAAGTCTTTGCAAATAGATCCATTGTTTTCTTATGTCAGTGATACTATATTTATTGTTCTTAGGGTAATACGCTGACAAGATAAAGAACATAGTTTCTCCTTGTGTATACACACTGCGCAGAGCAGACTTATTAAATGTTGAAGCAATACTTGCAGTAATACAATGCACCAGCCTTTCTTTCTGGTAAATTCATAAATAATTAGAAATACCAGTTTTCATGTATTAATAGGGCCATGGCTAGATCCATGCAGAGAGCCCACCCCAATTGTGAAAGCCTTGTTGATTTTCTGAGCCTGGCAGCAGTCAGGCATAGATTTATCCCATCAAATGTCAGTATTTAATCTCCATTAGGAGCACAGTCACTCTTAAAGTCAGTAGAGAAAGAAAGGCATCTGCACGGTAGATTCAGATCTTAGGTGCACATTGGTAGGAAGGGAAGTTCTATACAATGTAAATAAATACAAATAAAACCAAACAATGATAGCAGGAATCTATGGTGTCCACGCTCCTAACTTAGATACCTCTTAGATAAAGGCTGGGGGATGAATTCACTGGAGACTGGAGCTGAGAGGAGGGACACTATTATTTTTTTCTTTTTTTAGAATAAAAACAGTTGTAGAATTATGAACAAGAAGCTTGTTATATCTGTGTTCTAGGATTCAAGAATTATTCAGCTGCTTTTCTTAAGAGAACGATTATGTTAAAGAAGTACCTGCCTTCATTTTTTCTTTTTGCACGAAACCAACCTGTAGATTATCAAATACTGAGTGAATGCTCAAGGCAAAATGATATCTATAATTACCTTGCAAATGGTTTGTTTATTCAAAATGCAATGATAACTTGAGTGTTACTAAGCCCGCTTTGGCAATGCTCTTCAGCAAAATGCATTCCGGATTATAAACGCGCAGCATCCGATTCCAGCGTTCAATTCCTCTCTCTGATAGACTCTCCTAATTCAGGAGCAACTTCAGGGAATGAAGTTAATGAGTTTTTCTGCTTCAGACTCGGAGGGAGGCTCGGCTCTGCCGTCCCCAGATGGCAGCCTTGGAGCTGGAAAGACAGGGAAAGCCCAGGCGGTGGCTGGAAGGGAGCCGGGTTACCCCAGGTGCTGGGTACTGGGCTCAGGCTTCTGCTGGCAGGCACTTGGCCAAGTCCCATCCCTGCCTTTCTCCCAAAAGTGCTTCGAAGAGCCCGTGCAGCTTGAACAAGCATTCCAATAAGGTTCAGAACAAAAAGATCACGAACTTCTGTTAAAACACATCTGGATTGGGTCTGTCCTAGAAGCAGATGTTAGAATAGTTTTTCTCTGCAGGACTGGAAAGGGTGTTGTTCTGTATCTAAAGTCGTGGCCAAGAGGAGAATGATCACCAAATCCTCTATATTCTACCATACTTATTACTGATCTGCAATTTATGGAAAAAATAGAATATTCCTCGTATCAGGCGCATTTATGAGGATGAAGTGTATTTCATTTTATTGAAGGCAGATTTTTTGATGTGTCCAAGCAGTGGAAATAGAATTGTTTTTCTTCCATGTAAAACCCATGGCAAGAAAGTTACAACATTAGAAATTGGTCCTGCTCTAATTTTTCTCATTAAAATAAAGGAAAGAAAAACCTTCCAAAAACCCAATGTAATTGCGGTTACCTCTTTTCAAATTAGATACTTAAATTTCACCATAGTTCTGCTGGTTAAATAACACTCTCAGTACAACTGCCCTAATTTTACATTGCTGTAAGACTTCTGTTTTTAATTCCTCTGTATCGTGATGCATCTTTAATCTTTCTTGACAGTGATAGTTCAGCAACTAGTTCACTCTGACTGAAATGTTTTCATCAGTGAAAAAGCAAAGA
The DNA here is from genome assembly GCA_013398295.1 of Chionis minor. Lineage (NCBI taxonomy): Eukaryota > Metazoa > Chordata > Aves > Charadriiformes > Chionidae > Chionis > Chionis minor. The sequence goes on from VZSF01000994.1 coordinate 509,129, forward strand.
CAATCAGAAATAGTCTTCCGAAGATAATATCAAGAGTTTTATTCGTGGGAGTATTACTAAAGATAGATAGACTAGGAAAAAAAAAAAGTGGTTAAAAATTCTCTCTCCAGTGGTATCAGGACTGCAGATCTGTAGATTAGTGATAATGAGTGGTAATTTTCGGAGAATTTTCAACACATCATAGTTCTGTATGTTCCATTCTCTTTAAAGTAAGGATTGCAATTTCAGTGTCCAAGGAAAGGAGAAGTAACAATTCTCTGTGCAGCAGGCTTGGTTTCCTCAGGTAATATTCCGAAAGAGTGCCACGGAAAACATGGACCAGCATTAACTTCCTGCACACCCGCTTCAACTTCTTAAATAAAATAAACTAGCAATCTTGTGCTGAAATAAAACTGCTGAAACAGCCTGTACATAACACTGTTATCTACAACTTCCCCCCAGAAGCAGATGAGGAAGAAAATGGGCTGCCACATCAGAGGGTCCGTGCTGTCACTGCAGACGTTAATTGGGAGTGCATTGCTCTGGGGATGCTGATGGGGATGTTATAACCTGTATCACTGTAGCCGTGGGGAGAGAATCGGTCCTCTCGGCTAAGGTGTGAGGAAATCGTACTAGCTAGTGAACACGAAAGAAGGGACCTCAGGAACTCAAAATTAAATTATTCCAGTGGTAGCAGCCAAAAGAGCAAATACTCTTAAAAGCAGAGTTCTGAAAAAGAGCGAGGAACCGTCCTGTGGGGTCAGGTATGTTGGGAAAAATACAGAGTGTATTTTTAAGGTAGCGGAGAAGAAGAAAGCTGCTGGATAAACGCTGCCAGGTGAGCTTTGGAGTCCTCCTGCCACCCTGAAGGGACTAATAACGATCCTAGGAGCAGCAAAAGGCTTTTCAAATCTAAATTTAATGTGAGGAAACTCCTGGTGTTCACACGGGGTGGGTAAGTAGTGTCTGGAGGGCTGGGCGATGCGCATATAGGTGAGGCTGGAGCAGGCTGAGCATCCCCAGGCGCTGAATGAGACACAGGCTGAGCGAGGAGCAAAAGGGCCAGTGCTGAGCCAAGCACAGCTGTCTTTTTGGGGAGACTTTGACAAATACTCTTCACTGCTATGTGTAAATACATAGATGGGCTGTAAATACCGGGGTGCAGCACTACTGCGAGCAGAAGGCTATGGAAATGGGTTGGACTTTACAGCTGAGTGGTCAGCAGGTTTGCTGGAAAAATAAGATTTTTTTTTTTTTCTCATCTAGTGAATGCGCAGAAAGCTGGAAAATAATTGCCAAGCCCAGGGAGATTAATGAGAGCCACTGTTGTTATTGTAGGGCAGTGTTTGATTTCATTTTAATACAGGAATTAATGCTAGTGAGGTCTGTGCAGGAGATGGCTGGAAGACGAAAGGAGAATCTCAGTATAACTTTATGAAGTTTCTAATCCTCACAGCTGTAGAGAAAAATAAAGTTCATGTGGAAAGCATGAAACCCAAAAGCTCAATACCTGAAAACAAGCAGTAGAACTTGAAGACTGTTATCTTAAAATACCATATATCTAGGGCAATCTCTTGGTGTTAGAGGGTCTGCCCCGGGAAGTTTGGTTGCTTAGGGTTATCTACTGCATGCTCAGCTGCTGTTGCCACAGCTGATGAATGCAAATCAGTCTTTTGCTCTCTAGTTACTTTAGATACACCTCTCAGACATAGTTATTTCTGGGCAAATTCTGTATTTGTTACAGATGGGCAGGATATTTAGTGTTTGGAGGAGGATTTACAGGAAAAAAAAACTTGTTGTCTCTTCCTCCATAAAACTGAGCAAGTAAATTTACCGAGATAACAAAACCACAGCACTGGTAAAATTCATGTCAGACGTGTCTGTTTACTCACTCATCCACTGTTGTTTGTTTGTGTAGACTGCTAGCTCTTTGCTCTTCACGCCTTGCTAACATCTTCTGCACATTGTCAAAAAGCCTCGAGCTGAGGCTCTCACCACCACCACTGCGTCGCAGGCTGTCTTGGAAGTCAGCCTCAAGGATGTGCCCTGATGAGAAGCCTAGAGAGGGGTGCCATAGTTGTCTGCTTCAGGCTTTGGTAATTAAAGACAGGAGAAAGCACAGGAGAGATTAATAAAATGCATTTAGAAATTAGTAGGAAATCTAATAAGTTGCACGTTTACTGCAGCGGAGTGAAAATCTTCGTGTGTGTAACAAACACAGATTTCGTCTATCAAAAATGTTCCTACTGGGAATGGCACAGGATTATTTGCTTCCCTGCCTCTTAACCTCCCAGTGCAGAAGTAACACATTTTGTACAGATGTGCGTAGACTGTCAGACATCTGATTGCTATTGGTGAAAGCTGCCTCGCTCTAAACCAGTCCCAGTTTGCAAGTTGAGTTGCTTAATTAGCATGGTGCTGGTCCTGGGCTAATAGCCCCTAAGTGCCATGGCACCGAAGCTCCCCAGCATCCATCCGGCTCTGCATGCGGAGGAGCGGACAAATCCCGCTCTGTGCCTGCCCAGCTACTTCTGTTCTTAAATAATCTCCTACCAGTAATGCTGATAACATTTTTCTGCCTTTGTCTGTTACCCTGTCACACGTTCTGCCAGGCAGGTGGTTTGACGTTTCCCTGCTGTGGACGGCTGCTCTCCCAGCAGGCTGCTTCGCAGCGGCTTTGTACGCCTGGATTAGCGATATTTTTTGGGTAGGATGTGGAGGAAGGAGATGTTCTCTGCAGCAAGGGGCAGGGAAGTGTTTTATTTGAGGTACTGGTCACGTATAGGTCAGATCGTTTTTTGGATGAAGGTGGTAAGTGAACTGCAAGTGTGGGGAAATGGGAATTTCAAAGAGCGTGTAATTGTGGGTGCAAATAATTTTTATGGAGAGGCCCATGGGTATGAATAAAGGGAAAAAACCACCTGTTAAGGCTCTAGCAGATGGGAGGACAGACAGTTATCCCCATTTTGCCTCACAGCATCAGCAGCAGAGACAGACTCCTCCCACCCGCCGGGCGCAGCGGCATCGCTCAGCGAGCCCCTGGGAGGCGGCTGCAGCACCCCAAGGTGGTCCTTGCCCAGAGAGGAGGCACATGCTCACGCTCCTGCTGGTGCTGACCCCAGGACCACCCAGTATATTGTGGTTTGTGTTCGTGCTTCTTGCACCCAACTTAGAAATGAAGGGACTTGACTTGCCTTTTTTGAAAGGATTTCAGCGCCCTATGGGCTCTGAGCAATAGGAAATAGCAGAGGACTGGGAAACTCCTCGCAGCAGCAGTTACTGCCGGGTCAGGATACCCCAGCCGTGCTCACCCCTCACCAGGATAAAACAATGGGCCCTGTAATGCACCACGGATCCCGTCTCTTCCGCTTCGGGTCTGCCAGTCGGAGCAGCCGCTGCATCCACAGCTCCCCACCTGAGGAGAAAGTGGGACTGGTGGTGAGTTCTGTCTTTATTCCCTCACTTTTCCTTTCCTTGCCCAGAGCTTACGTGTGAGTCCCAGTCTTCTCAGAAGAGCTTCCTCTCGCTGTTCTCTTCCATATAGATAATATAGGTTTTCTTCGTCCTAGCTAGAAGCCAGCTCTCCCCAGGAACTCCCCTCCACTCCTCACAGAAGTTCCTCGCCTCCCAGCAAGTTTGCTCCAGAGAGGAAAGGAATGCTGTCACAGCATCCTTCAGAGACATGTGTCACAAAATCCCATTTCTGTGGGTGCCCTGTTGTGAGCTTTGATTATAGTCCCCAGCACAAGTGTTCCGATACGTGATTATAGAGGACTTATAACTAAATTTTAGCAGCAACTCTCTCCCCTGTTATATCAACTCCCAGTGTTAGTAGATACCCAAAGCTCCTACATTGGGATTAGTGCTGAGCTGCACTACTGTAACTATTAAGCAAATAATACTGTTTCTATAAAGATTTTATTCACAAAATGCTCAAGAAATAGGCAAAAAATCTACTGAATCTGTAGGGAAATAAGAAATTTGCCATCTCTTTTAATGTGTCTTTTATGCTTTTAAATGTGTCTTATATAACCATGCTTGTTCAGGGCATGGACTAGGATATTTTTTTTCCAGCTGCCATGGGTTACTAGTGCTCCTAGTCCAAACACATAAAATAATCCTCTGTGGATTATTTTTCCTTTAGAATCTGTCACATCTTCGGGATTATAGCTACAGAAGTTCAATAATATCACAGAATTTGCTTGGCAATAGACTGCTTACCCTGGGAGCATTCCAGTTTGCTTGGCTTTATTTAACCTTATTTTCTTTAATTTAGGAGACAATCATTGGATTCTCAGCATTTTCGCTGGCAGTTCTTGGACCGGCTGGATGGTTCCTGTGCCACCTTCCAAGCTATAAAAAGAAATAGAAAACATACCTTCAAAATTAAGATTTGAAGGCTTCAAGAAAGTGTAATGCTCCTAACTTGGACTCTTCTTGAAAGGCAGAAAATAGTGGCTTGAGGGCCAATGAAATGATTGAAAAATGAGTTCAGGTTTTATGTATGTCACATTGCTTCCCTAAGAAAAAAAATCCCAGAAGTCCATACGGAGAATATGGCTAACTAAAGTCCCGGTTCAGACACTATCACCAGTCCTGTGGGACAGGTCCCAGGTCAAAAAGGTTTTGCAGGTACTGTAGAACTGGACCCAGACATAATACGATGTAGCGATGCAAAATAGTGGTGGGTCTGCTCTTCCATCATCTGCTGCAGTTGGACTGGTCTGAACAGACTAGTCTGAACCTGTCACCAGGTACCATCAAAACTTTAAGTTAAATAAATGGGAGAAAATACAGAAAAAATATTTTTGTAGTACTTTCATTTACACTCATCTCTGACAAAACTGAGAGTCTAAGATGATTTTCCTGAAAGTTTATTTTTAATCTTTACATGTGTTCTTTTCATGTGTTCCTCCAGCCAATCTACTCTTCCACAAGAATAAATATTTTCCTGCAGGTCATGATTGTCAGATACTTCAATTTATTTTCAATTTTTAGATGAAAATTTGTGACACTTGAGATATTTTCCCATGGTCGCTATTTATAATGAATGCTATGATAAATACTTTGAAGTCTAGACTATCTTTGAAATAAGTACAATAAATAATACTTGCTATGCCGTGTTACATGCGTTACAAAAGAATGTCTTCTAAGGCTCAAGTCTGTCTTGCAAAAAAATATTAACCTTTTGTGATGCATAAGTATTAGTTGTGATGCTTAAGTATTAGCAGAATATGATTTATAAATCCACTAAGTCATTTGTAATGTCTAACATCAAAACAGATTCTGAAAGTAGGACTGAGAATGTGTAAAAGTGTACATTCTTGCTGTACTCCTAAAGCAGGATTTTCAAATAAATTGTCTGAGTTCTCTTGAGTCTTTTAACCACAACTGAAATTTTCGGCGTGACAATGGAGGCATTCTGACTGTTGAAAGAAAGTGGTACTGGTTTATTTTTTTCCAAAAAACCCTATAGCTTTGTCACTGAATTGAACAGCCTGCTCTGAAAGCCCAATTATGTATGTGGAAACTTTCCCTCAGAGTTTGATGAGTTTTGGGTTGGTGCCTATATTCTGGGTATTCAGAGAAAAACCCATGTCAGTAGGTGAAAGGTAGCTGGGCAGGTACTGGGTGAAACTCTGCTCCTGCACACCGTCAGCGCATCCGCTGAAATCAGCAAAGCTATTTTGCAGAATCTTTTGTAAAAAGTGGGTTTGAACATTTCAGTGCGCTTGCTTGTCCTGCATCTGATTTTGCCATCCTTCTCGCACCTAGTAATAACTAAATAAATCAGTAAGATATGACACACCAGTTGTTGTACTTGTCCTCCGAAATTGTTGCAATGAATAATAAGATTGCCTGGTTGTGCTGCGTACTTAGAGCACGTGAGTGGAGCACTGAGAATTGCATGAGATGAAATGTGGTAAAAAAGTCATCTGGTGTTTAATATCTGGCAATATAGATATACAGCGATGTTTGTATTGAAGCAGGGATCATTTTTAGAACTTACTTACCTAAAGGGCTATTTAAAAGGTAAGTATTTTTCATAACTTTTTTTTTATTTATTTTGGATTTCCAGTGCACTTCAAGTATTCCTTCCTGAAAGTAATATGGATTACATTTTACAGGTATTTTAAAATACTGCTGTTTTCATGTAGCCCTCTTTACCAATGGATTGCAAATGGATCCTTAGCCCTGAGACTGGAAGCTCTTGGGAATAGGGGGCACAGAAAACCAAGATGAAAAGGAGGGAAGCCAGGTCACTGCAGACACCTTTATTGCTGTTGGTGTGGTGTGAGTGAGCTAATAAGCTTTCCCAACTGCAGGAGTTTTTATTTTCCAGCCTAAACAAGACAGAGTTCAGCCAGAGCTGGGCTGATAAATGCAGCCAGTGTCGGCCGGGGTTCCAGCTCCACCAGCTGGTTTTTCCTCAGGCTTCCTGCAGCTCCCGGCGCCGTTTGGTCAAATGGGTTGGCGAGTTTTGCGTTCCAGCAGCAGCAACCGTACCTGGAGCCCCATGGGGACCACAGGGTCCCTGAGCAGTGCCGAGCTCTGCGTGCGGACATCAGCACAACCCTTTGCAAAGAAAGGCACGAGCCACCCTCCTGTCACTCTGCAGATGGGGAGGACCGAACATGAAGCGCCTGCTCAAGGTCAAGCGGCAGGTTAGGAGGGACTGGGAACAGACTGTTGGGGGAAGGTTCCCTGCTGTGTTTCTCATTGTATATCCACATCAATGCTTTGCATTTCTTGCAGATGTGCCAAAGCTGGCTTTAAGCTGGCTACAAGCTGGCTACAGGTAGTAGTAGCACAGGTAACACCTGAGGGTAAGGGGCTGAAGCCTGTCCTTCCATAGGAACATGAGTAACAGCCGTTCCAGCTAAGACAAAAGGTCTTGTACTGAATTAAACTTTGGCATATTTGCATGGTTTGTGATTATACCTTCAGAGGGAAGGTCTGAATGGCCTCTTTTGCCATGTTGTATATGAACGTCCCAAGGAGATTTTCCTCTTCTCCATCTGCATCCATTCCCTCAGGGGCAAAGCACAAGGAGAGCAGCTCACGCTTGTCCCAACGGAATGGAGATGTACGTGCTGGATCAGCCCTGTTATCAACCCACACTCTCCTGGGACTCTAGCAGTCATCTAGCACTGGTTATGGTGGAGCTCAGTCTCCACCTTGGTTTTGGTCAGGAACCTTGAGGTGCTTGGCCAGAGCAAGTCTTAAGAGGGACGAAACCTCTAGAGCCCTTGAAGAATCTCCGCTGGGGCACTGCAGTGTTGAGGAGAGGGCAGGACACAAGCCCCAGAGGATGCACAAAAGCAAGCAAGACGCTGTCATGGCTTTACTGCAGGGCTGGATCCCTGCCAGAAGTGCCCAGTAGGTACTTAAAAAGTCTCTGGGGGTCCTGATGATGGTCCCAGATGGAGGGACTTCTTTGGAGACATGCTGCGCAGTGACGTCAGTCAGGTGGACTCGTGTTGGCAACCTGATGTGCTGCAGTACATATTTATGCTAAAATACTCATTATAGCTCTGAGTAAGTTAAAGGAGAGGTGGCCATGGTGCCTTTCAGCGTCTGTATTGCCTCTTCCCAAGAATGGATGCTCTGGGTGAGCTTGCGCTTGATTTGAGAGACCCAGTAGTATTCAGCTTATGGTTCATACACACATTGGGACTGCAAAAAAGCAACTGGGGAATACTTAACCAATTATCAGTAGGTTTGAATTTGCTGTAGATAGGGCAACATGCCCACTTGACAATTTGTAAGGGTCTGCAGATGAGAAAAATACCGACATTCCTGTGTGAAGTGCCACAGCTTTCCTGCAGGCTGCTCTAAGGGTGCCCCAGTTCTGTCAATTTAGTTCAACTTTGAGTTTCACACCAAGGCTCTAGTCTCTGACAGTCCACCCTTGTGTTCATCTTAGGTAGCTCCTGGAGTCCTATCTGGAGCAAACCAATTTGGAGGAGAGACTAGCTGGCTTACTGCCTGCTAGGAAGGCGACTTCCAAACACACAGGCAAGGTCACTCAACTCGAGTTGTTCCTGAGCCAGGGCCTGCGCCCCGGCACAGGTCACAAACGTGGTACACGCACGGTAGGACACCAAGGACCTTAGCAGCATTGAACATCCCATGCCTTCTCCTCACCTCCTTCGTGGAAAATCTGTCACTGGTTTTGCCCAGCAGAGGCCTTTCCCAAACATTTTTATTCAGTGCAGAAATACTAAACCAAAATAAAAAATATGCTCTGGGTTTCTTGTCTTCCGTGTTCATGTCTTAGCCTTTGGGTCATGATGCTGTGACAGGTTTAAGAAGGCAGTTTTTTGACACTTGTGATTCTAATTCCTAAAGCCTAGCTAACACTACAGTGTGCTTTTACTTTAGCCATGTAGGTAACTGGTATAGTCAATTCCACACAAGTCTTAGATTAAAGGTAAGAAAACCAAGTTTTTAGGGGGACATCTAATTCAGCCAGGGTGGTGCTAATTTTCACAAACATGACATGGTAGCTGTCACAAATGTTGTGCTTCTTAGAGCTAGTAAAGCCAAACTCTGATGTTATAATAATCTTAGTACATGCTCATCAGGTTTGTGCTAGTTGTCTATGCAGGTCACCATTTATGTCTCAAAACTCCACTGCTATGGCAACAAATTAAGTATTTTGTTCACTTAGAGGCTAATGAGATTAGCTTCTAGAAGAGCCTTTCTCTAGAAGAGAAATTGAGGCCATTTACTGAGTTTTTTTTTACCGTGACAGATACTGAAAAATGTAATAATAAAGCTAACATCCACAGAGTTAATTGAAGTAATTGCCAGGATAAGAAGAAAATTACAGATTTGTAAATACAACCAAATAGCCACTGTATTTCCTAATGGTTTGGTGTTTTTTTTTCCCCCTGAAGCCTTCATTATTCTAAATTGGGGAGGGCAAGAACAAATGTTAACATCACAAGCTGTCTACCCTGTTGGGATCACAACACTAGCAGTGAGACCCAGAGCTCTTTACTGCTCAGCCTCTCACTTTACATCAGCCCAAGCCAGTGATGACTGAAATGCATTTGTCACATGCCAGATGGCATAACTGGTTGGTGGCTTCAGCCAAGCTTCTGATCACATCACGATCACTTCTGCCATGGCCACCAACATCTTCCCTTCCCTTCCCTTCCCTTCCCTTCCCTTCCCTTCCCTTCCNCCTATCCTATCCTATCCTATCCTATCCTATCCTATCCTATCCTATCCTATCCTATCCTATCCTATCCTATCCTATCCTATCCTATCCTATCCTATCCTATCCTATCCTATCCTATCCTATCCTATCCTATCCTATCCTATCCTATCCTATCCTATCCTATCCTATCCTATCCTATCCTATCCTATCCTATCCTATCCTATCCTATCCTATCCTATCCTATTTCTATCCTACTATACTCTACACCTTCCTCCTCAGAACAGCTACATTCCTGTCCTCCCACAGCAGGAGGTCTGGTTGATATTCTTTTTTTCTGTACAAACTTGTGTGTGATAGTAACACCGAAGGCAGTATAGGAAGTTTTCCTTGGATTCTGAAGCCTCACCACGGAGGCTAAGAGTGGATACCTCCTTCTCAGAAGAAATTCTTTTCCTGCACAAGGCTATACAAGCTTTCAGCAATATCGTGTTACTTTTGTGCATAGACGTGATTTTCGGTGAGCAAGAAGAGGTGCCTCCTGTTCAGTGTCTCGTGGGTGATGCCAGTTAACCCAGGTGTCTGAGCCCTCAGGGTCACTTCCAAAAATCACTCAGTGCCAGCCAGGATACATGCTGCAGCATATCTGAGTTGAGCCTAATGGTTTGGTTTAATCCCAGATAGATCTTTTTCCTCGAGGGATTATCTACTTGACCATCATTCATGACGATTAATGCTTATAAAGAGCAAAGATACAGAGACAAATGAAATTTAATGGGGTCTAACTATTGCTGTCAAATGCACACGTCTGAGCCTGAGGGACTCCATCTGCTGTTTGAATCTGACACGGAGGAGGTCAGTCCCTGCGCAGGTCCTGTCCGGGGGCTCCAGTCCCGAGCCAAGCACCTTCCATCTGGGTTAGGTTAGTCTGGGGGTAGTGGTAGATCCTCGGAAAGCACCATGTGGGTTGAAAAGTCCTGACTCGTTGACTCCAGTTGACTCATTATGTTTGACTTTTCTTATTGGGATTACCGCTGGCTCACCAGTCAGACTCTACTCTCCCTTGCCTCCTTTATTTCATGGCAGAGCCTTCAGTTCAGATAGACCTGTAGTCATTAGAGCAAGACTTTGAGACATTCCAGGCATTTTCCCACCTCTACTGCGGGCTTTAATATCCCTGCCGCAATGCAGTTAATGACAAACTCCTGCCAGAAATTGTGAGCAAGTTTCAAAAAATTGACACATGGCCTTAAGACAAATTAAATGGAAAGTTGGCTGCCTTCATTTGTTTTGTGGTGTTTTTTTTTTTTTTATAAAACTTACAAAGCATTCAGGTCCTTGCCTCTCATTTAGGCAATGAAATCCTGATTTGTTTCGAGCATTGTTTATATCGCATTTGAGTCTCTGAATGTGCCAGGCAAGAACTAACTTTTCTCTAAAATTCAAATACAGATTCATGTAATTACCTGACTCTGGAAGCTGAGCCTTTAATGAAAACACCGTGACAATGTATCAAGCATTGGTAACAGTGAACATCTCTGTATACAAACACATACCTGTAAACAGATACATAGATTTATTTCATATATATACACACATTCACTTTGATTTGTGAACAATTTAAGAAGTTTTCTGTTTGTGATTCAAGGTAGGAGAGCTTAGGGTTTTCTATTTTTCAAAAAGGATTACCTTTCTAAAAGTAGATTTGTGAAGGCTTGGAGATTAAAAACAAATGAACAATCCTACATTTTGTGTCTCTGTTCAGAGCTGAATACTGGAAAATGTAATTCAAAGTGACAACAGTCACATAAATAGTGAGTTCAGCTCTGGACAACTTCTTTTCTTCTTACAGGTTATTTCATTAATTTATTCTTGAATTATGTTGTAATTGCAATTCACACCGTTATGGCAGACAAAGTTTAGTTAAAAATCAGCACAAAGTACACAGTATGCTCCCCATCTCTTCCAGACCTTATCTACCTTCCCCTGCAAAGCCCACAGCGGAAGGAAATATGAGAATTAAGTCTCTTCAGTCAGTGAAACAGAGAATGGGGTTTTTAACTAATTCCTCTGTAATAGGTAGATATATTTTGTAGCTCTTTCGAATGTACTTTTTCACTTTAATATCCTGTCATCCGGCTGACTGATTTTCAAGGATCACCTCCTTCAAGCACCAGAATGGTTCCTCCCAACATAGACGAAGTCAAGCTCAGGTCACGGGAGGCTTACATGGATGAACACAGTGTTCCTGGGAAAAGTCAAACATAAAATGGAAGTGTACAAGCGGTGAAAGCAGGAGCAGGTGACCTATGAGGAACATGGAAACACCGCTGAGTGTGCAGAGATGGGGACAGGAAAAGCAAGGCCCACCAGGAATTCAATCTGTTGAGGGAACATGAAGAGCAACGAGAAGAGCTTCTACAGCGACTTCAAGCAGCAAAAGAAAGGCTAGGGAAAATGTGGGTCCGTCGCTGAACAGGGCAGGGGACCTGCTGACGAAGGACGTGAAGAAGGCCAAGGTACTCAATGGGATTTTTTTTACTTTGGTCTTTTCTGGTAAGTAGCTGCCTTCAGGAATCCCAGGCCCCTGAGGCCAGTGGGAGATTCTGGAGCAAGGAAGACTTACCTGTCAGCAGAGGATGATCAGGTTAGGGAACATTTAAACAAACCTGACATACAGAAGTCCATGGAATGTGATAGGCTGCACACACAAGTGCTGAGGGAGTTGACCAATATCATTGTAAGGCTGTTTTTTATTATCTTTAAGAGGCCTAGGCAACTGGGAGAGAGTCCTGAGAAAGAGGAGAAAGCAAATGTCACTCCTGTTTTCAAGAAGTACAAGCAGGAGGATCCAGGAAACTGTAGGCCAGTCAGCATCACCTTGATCGCTGGGAAGATGATGGAGCAAATAATCCTGGAAGCCAATTCCAAATACATTAAGGAGAAAAAAAGTGATTGGGGGTGGTCAGTGTGGATTTACAAAGGGAAAACAGTGCCTGACCAACCTGAGAGCCTTCTATTACAAAATGACTAGCTCGGTGGATGCGGGGAGAGCAGTAGACATTCATCTCTGCTTTAGCAAGACTTTCATCAGTCTCCCATAACATTGGCATTAACAAACTGATGATGTATGGACTAGGTAAGTTGACAATGACGTGAATTGAAAAGTGGCCCAACAAACTGCCACGCTCAAAGGGTTGTGATCAGTGGCACAAAGTTCAGCTGGAAACCAGTGACTAATTCTGTACTGCAGGGGACAATATTGGGGCCAGTACTGTTTCACGTCTTTGTCAGCGACCCAGATGATGGGCCAACAGGACTCTCATGAAGTTCAATGGATGAAAATTCAAGTCCTGCACCTCAGGAAGAGTAACCTAAGCACCAGTACAGGCTAGGGGCTGACCAGCTGGAAAGCAGCTCTCCAGAGGAGGACTTGGGGGTCCTGGCAGACACCAAATTGACTGTGAGTCAGCAATTTTGTCTTTGTAGTCTTGAGTCTTTGTAGCAAGAAGGACAACAAGACCTTGGGCTGCATTAGGAAGACCATAGCCAGCTGGTCAAGAGAGGTGATTATTGCCCTCTACCCAGCACTGGTGAGACCCCATCTGGAGTGCTGGGTCTTATTCTGGCCTCACCAGTACAAGGACGACACGGACATACTGGAGTGAGTCAAGGGAACAGCTAGATGATGAAGAGACTGGAGCATCTGTCATATGAGAGAGGCTGAGAGAGCCAGGATTGTTTAGCCTCAATGAAAGAAGGCTTGGGGTGGAGGGGTCCTCGCCAGTGTGTACCTGAGGGGAAGGAGGAAGGCGATGGAGACGGACTTTTCTCAGTATTGCTCAGTGACAGCACCAGAGGCAATGGTCACAAACTGAAATACAGCAGATTCCACTTAAACATAAGAAAACCCTTTTCTATTTTGAGGATGGTTGGACCTTGGAACAGGTTGCTCAAAGAGGCTGTGGGATCTCCATCCTCGCAGATATTCAAAACCTGATTGGATACGACCCCAAGCAATCTGCTCCAGTTGACCTCGCTTTGAGCAGAGAAGCTGGAGTACACAACCTCCAGAGGTTCCTTCCAACCTCAGTGATTCTATGATTCTGTGAAATTTCCACTCATGAACTCAGAAAAGTACCACTTGTTCTTTTTGACTTTCGTCAGTTGGTTTGTAAGTTTTCCATTCCCCATCCATTTATTGTTAAAAACATGTTCTTGTATTAATGACTTGTGGACTTTCAGTTGCCTGCAGCCTTTATGTGTTCTCATAAGTGAGTGCATGCAGAGGTAAAAAGCATATGGACATAAACCTTAGCTGCTTAAAAACGTTTCCAATGGAGCACTGTACCCATTTTATTAGGCAAATTCATGAAGATCTTGCTGAGAAATGGTGACTTGTATTCAGCACAGAGCCTTGAGAAACTGATTCCCAGAGTGCCATGTTCCTATATTTGCTCCTTTGTGACATTTGTTCACAATTTAAAGCATGAGTCTCTATACTTGTTTTAACAAACTCGGCAAATCTATCAAATTGTTTGACCAAATAACAAATGACTTATATCAGGATTTATTTGGGGGTTATGCATTGTTTAGGCATGCAGAAGGACTCATAAGCAATAAATTGCTTTCCATATACTTGAATTACATGCTGAACTGTACAGGACCTTGTTCAGTACATTCAGGCATAGCTGCAATTTTCGAGCACTTAAACCAAAGAAATTTGACATGAGAAACGGAATTCATATTTTCTCAGTGTATTCCTGCTTTATCAACCTGAGGGTTTTTAGTGGGCTTACCACTGCAGTATGTGAACACTTGGTGTATTTTAAAGGATACCTATGGGAGCTCAGTTCCTCTCAGAGCACACTTCCCTATTGTTCTGTAATGAGCAATAAAGCAGTTCAGATTGATTTGTTGCATCAACAGACAGAAATTCAAGATAAAGATGAGACCTGCCTTCAGCAGCTTATTTAAGTGAGGTCTGAAGCCATTTTTCTATATTTTTGTCACTTATGTTCCGTGTTGTGAGACCTTCGGTTGCGGGAAGCGGGGCTTGTAGCACCACATGATCCTCCCTGGGCACCTCATTAAATTAAATAAATAGAAAAACTCTCACTGACTTCAGTAAGATCAGATATCACATGTCAGTTTCTAAGAAAAGAATGAACTTAAATGTTTACTCTTAAATGTTTCAATGTGAAAGAGTAAATGTAAATATTCAGGTAGCAACCTATGGGATCTTGCAGCAGGCCCAAGAGGAAGGAGGAGCAAACCACATATGGGAATGGGAGCAGTCTCTGATTTTGTGAAGTCCTGCTCAAGGGAATGGAAGCAACTCCTCCCCTGGTTAACTCATGCCTTTCAGCTGCTGATCAGCCCCACCGTAGTCATCACAGCTTGTTCATGCTAGTCAGCGGTAATGGTTTAAGCTGGTTCCGCTCCCTCTTTGGGGCTCGCAAGCAGCCGGGAGCATGGAAAGAACTATGGCCTCATGGAAACGCATTAGGAGCTCGATTTTGGACCTAATTAAGCGGTATTGGAAAAACATTGCACGTTCGGTATTTTTAGAAGATTGCTTTGAGAAAAACAGCCAGGCAGGGAACAGCATCTGCCCCCTTCTCTGCAGTTCCCGGCACAGAACGTGCATCATCCCTGGATCAGGGCAGCGGTGATGTGGATGTGCTGCCTTGCACCATGAATAATATGACGTACCTGTTTTCCTCCACCTCCCCAGCATGGTTCTCTTTGGCTGCCACAGGCCTGCTCATCTAACGCAGCCCAGCCTTTTGAGGAGGGTGTGTGGCAACTGCCTTTTGATCCATAATATCAATTAATATCAAATATCAAGGCTCCTGCGCCCCGGCTGATGAAATACTACGGATCTGAAAAACTTTACGGTAAGTTTCAGAGAAGAGACTCGTAGCTAGCCGTTCATTTCCGAGACCCAGTAAAGCCAAGTCAGGATACTGGGGAAGCTGATGGGACACACACTGGAAGTAATTACTCGCAGAGCAAATGAATAGCGATTTAAATGATATTGTTATTACTGGACTCCCACAACGGGTCTTTCCATCCCACCTTCATCCTGCACTGGTGGCGCCTGGGGCAGTAACCACAGCTAGAAACTGGTGACAGAGAGGGGACATTAGGGCTGAGCTCAACCCTCATCTCTTTGGGGAGGGGCAAGTAACGGCAGGATGCCTGGCACGCTGTGGAAACAAGCAGGGATACTCGGCCAGAGGCACCTGCCTGAGGGACGCAGCAGGAGCCCAGAGGGTCGAGGGGAGGAGAAGTAGCAAAAGACACAACATTCCTGGTTCAAGCTGTTACCGTTTGAAGAACCCACAACAATTTATTGTCATGTAGACCATTCTGCTATCACCTGATGACCCCTCCCTACCTGGGAAAGGGAATTGGGGAAAAAACAAGGAAACCCAAGGGTTGAAATATAAACGGATTTAATAGAATAAGACTAAATAATGAACATTGATAACAATAAAGAACCAATATTGATCTTGATACCAATATAAAATATCCAAGGATTATACTCAGCCCACTCTATCCGTAGGAAGCTGTGCACTCCCAGCAGGGGACAGCCAATGCTGGACACTGGGAGTGCTACAGCTTCGGGAAGAAGGGAAGGGATCAGGGCTCCAGCACCGGGACAAGTTCTCTGGATTGCAGCCATCAAGGGAGAGAGGACTCCTTAGTAAACTTTCCAATTTATATTGAATGTGATATTTGCGGTATGGAATAATCCTGTTGGCCAGTTTGGGTCAAGTGCCTGGGTCTTGCTTCTCCTCATCCATGCACCTAGCGAGCTCAAAACCACCTAGACCTCGAGACCCGCACACCATAGCTGGCTAGAAAGTAAGTATTTTCACAAATTCAGCCACTCAAGTCTTCAAAAAATGGAGTTTTCCCAAGCATTAGAAGAAACCTTACTGAAAGAGCTAACGGGCACAAACTTGAATATAGGAAGTTCCATCTGAACATGAGGAGGAACTTCTTTGAGGGTGGCAGAGCACAGGCACAGGCTGCCCAGAGAGGTGGTGGAGTCTCTGACTCTGGAGACATTCCAAAGCCACCTGGACGCCATCCTGTGCAACCTGCTGTAGGTGGACCTGCTCTGGCAGGGGGGTTGGACCAGCTGATCTCCAGAGGTCCCTCCCAACCCCTAACCTTCTGTGACTCTGTGAAAAGCCAAATGACTAAATGCAAAATTAA
>VZSF01000994.1:526203-605411 GCA_013398295.1 Chionis minor
GTGCGGGGCTGTGGAGGGGCGGCGGGTCTGTGCCAAGGCAGCGCCGGGCACCGGAGGGGGCGAAATGGGGGGGTGAGGGTGAAGGCTGAGGCCGCCGGCTTGTCCCTCGTCCCCGCGGCGGGAAGGGCCCTGTCCCGAAGGGCGTATCCAGCCGAGATCCGGGGGTGACCCACGCCTTGAGGTGACCCACGCCTTGAGGTGACCCACGCCTTGCAGGTGGCTTTGCTGCGAGATGCAGAAGGGAGGTGTGCTGTCATTCTTGCGTGTGCCAGTCACCATTTGGGTGAGCGTAGGCCCGCTGTTACCGTCTTGCCTTGTTTATCCACACATCTGCCTGCCGCGGCCCCCACAGTGTCCCAGCAGGACCCCCTGGGTGGTGACGTCCCCCTGCCCGGGGCCCTCCTGGCAGCCAGGGATGTTTGGATCACCTTGTTGGCTGGATGGGATCGGGTCAAGATCAGGTGCCATCGTGGTGGTTGGGACGTCAGCAGCTGGGCCACGCTGGCGTTCCCCGCGGTTGTTACTGCCCGTCACAACTGGTGCGTCTGCAAGAGCCCTGGTGGGAAGCTTAAAGAAAAATACCAGGGTAATTGAGCTGGTCTCCCTTATCAAAGCTATTTTCTCTCCTGGTGCGTGGTTGTGAGCAGAGCAATCCATGACCGGTAGGTTGGGCTGATGTTTGTCAGTCTTTAAGGTCCCTTCCAACCTAAGCCATTCTATCATGACATGATGTGATCTGACACTTCAGGTGCTGAGACTTGCTGTCTCCTTCCTCCCAGTCGCTGCGAAGGATCCTTGTATTCATATATGCCTGTGCTGAACTGGTCTAAGGAGAAGAATGCTTGTATTTTTTTCTTTCCTTTAGGCTTTACTGCTTATTTACAATGATGGATGATGTTGCTGCTGAAATATTATGTGGTTGCTAATTTATTGCTGTGGGGATGCCCTCCTGGCCGCATAAATGGAGACACAATGTTCTGACTGCAAACAGCCCTGAAGTGTGCAATGTTCGGATCTACACTGCTCTGTTCTTCATGCCTTCCCCACCCCCCACCTGAGATCTGTAGTTGTTTCTTCTTTCTTGTGATACTTACACACTAATTACGCTTTTTTCACACTGGCATGTGGAAGAACTTCTGCTGCCTTTTGTCCCAGCGCTGCCTTTGGCATTTTCTCTTTTTCTATTCTGCCTTCTCTGTTCCTCCATTCGTAACGCTTTTGGTCTGCTCTGTTTGAGCATCTCTTTCGTATTCTTTCCTTGTCTGTTTTGTCTTTTCATCCCCTTGTACTGTTCAAGATGCTGCATCTTGGCCTGCCTGTTGGTCCCTGTTGCTCGCTATTTTAGGATTTACTCGGGGTCCAGGTTTCAGATCTTTCTGCCTTCTAACGTTCTCTTTCATGATGCTCCAGGTAGAGTATTTGGTTAATGGACATATCGTGTGCATTCTAACCCACTGAATGTATTTTATTTACCGAGGCTGCTTCCCTGACTAGTTCTTATGGCATTACCAAATGTCTTTGTCTCTACATAACTTCAAGATTCCCTCACCTGCAATTTTTGACAAATGGTGATGGACTCAGACAAGGATTATATTGATGTGCATACATCACTGTCAGGCAAGCCTTCAAACCCCAGCTGTTGCTACTGTTGCTTCTGCCCTCATTGACTGACAGGCGAGAACCAGAATGTCTCAGGAAGGAGTCACAAGCCATAATGAATCTCACTTTACCAAGAACAGCAGCAAAACACTACGGATGAGGAAAAGAGACTGATCAGGACAGAAGAGCAAAAAGGCACTGGTTTAACCATGAATCTGTGGCCACCGCACAGCTCTTTGGCAGGTTGTACGATCAACAGGTAAAATGGTGGCAGTCTGGGAAATCATCTCGAGAAGCCTCCCTTTTTTGTGACATGCGTCTCGTGTCTTATACCGTTGGTATTGACAGTGACTCTCATCCTTTGATTCATCACGGCATGCCTGAGGTGTTCTATTGTATTCAAATAAAATCAGTTCTTTTTCACCTTAAATAACAGTAACTGGTGTTTAGTTGTGGTAAGTAATATCCTGGGAATGCCTGATGACAGCTCTGTTCTCCAGGGCAGTGGAGCAACCAAGACCATCTTTAAAGACTCCTAATGGTTTCAACTCTTGATTCAGTCAGTGCTTACAAGGAGACTAGGGAATTTAGTTAGGTCTGTGTAGAGCCTAGAGAGATACCTAGCAAACCACTGTGGAGTAACCTTTTTTTTTTTTTTTAAAAAAAAAAAGGGTTTTTTTAATGTAGTGACCCTGTGACAACGGCTAAGTATTTCCACAGAGTGACGTCACTTTTTGAAGCATATCTCTGGGTGCTCAGAAACTCAGAAAATTGGGTCATTCACAGACTTCTGTGTCTTGAAAAACAGCAAAGTTTTGCTCTGGGGCTTTCCTTCAGAAGGTTCTCTGTGTTCTGGAAGGCTGTGCTGAAATTCTCAGTGTTCTGAGAAATAGAACTGAGAGGTGAGGCTATAACATTTAGCCCAAAGCTAATGTCAATATTTAGGCTTTATAAATAAGTTTTCTGTTTTGGTATTTTGCCTGATACAATTGCATGACAATGTTGATGAATAGAAATAAAAGGTTTCCTTCTTTATTAAAAAAAAAAGTGATTCTAGGTATTCTATACTCTTTATTGAATGTAAGTAGCTGTAGAGAGGCAGACAGTTCTCTGAAATGCATCTAGATCTGAATTCTGACGTCTTTGGCATTTTGTTAATCCAATTCACTTACAGATACCTGACAGCAAACCATGGCAGCCACAGTACACTGTGCATCTTGCTGTGAATTGTTCTTAGTTGGGTACTGTGAAACATGGTCTGTTTTCTTTGCAAATATGCCTGGCTTCATACTCTTTTTTTTTTTTTTTTTTTTTTTGTCTCTGGCACGAGAAAGTAGCATCACGAAATACATTTATGAAGTAATTCCTTTCTTAATCTAAAATAGTCTAGATTAGTTTTTATAGGAGTCTTTATGACTGTCTAAAATTGTCTTGGTAAACTGACCTGCAAAACTGGTACCAAAATTGAGATAGTGCGCAGAAAGAATGAGGTGTGGGACGTGGAGGGGAAAACAGGTCTTGGATTGCTAAAATGAACTTCTGAAACCTGGAGGGAGACACAGCATGACCCAGTGTTACCTACCCCTGTGGTTTTGGGGGTGCATAGGAAGCTGATTATGGCTGGTCTTGAAGATCCAGGGGTAACCTCCTGCGAAGCAGAGTTGGTGTGCTGCAGGCTGATGGGGTGGCTTAAATTAAGGCTCTGATCTTGCTCCTAGCTGTATGGAGACATCTGAGTCCATGCGACAAAACCTCTCATTTCAGTTGTTTGGGAGCTGGGGGGAGGAAGTAGTGATTTATTTTACTTATCCATTAAAGTCACCTTAAAATAGATTTGTGAAGTAAAACACTTAAGAGCGAGGAAATATAAAGTTGCCTATGCATCCTTAGTTTATCACTTTTGCATGTGCACAATGACAGTGTCCCTAATTGCATTTTTACTTGCTGTTTTCCCACTGACCCCAGCCCTACTCAGTCACACGATGGGCCTTCTCCCTGTGATGAAGCCGGGGAATACCGTGAGGGAGACTTTTGTCTGTAGACACTTTGCTTGCTGGAGAAATTGTGAGGGCATGGTCGGTGCCGCAGGAAACTAGAGCAAGGATGATCGTGGTGAGGGCAGTTGCGTGCTGAAAGACTGGGTTTCTTGTCATGCAGTTCAAGCAAACTATGTTCTTTGCTTGATGATAAATATTTGAGTGTTCCTCATTTTATGGATAACCGACTTGAAATTGTGAAACCTCATTTGTTGTGTGACTGAGCACTCACAGATGCTTTTGTTTACTGGACGTAAAGTCCAGTACATATTGCTGTCTTTTCTGGCAAAATGACTCTCAGTGTCTCAAGCTGAGCCTCCAACAGCAGCTGCAGACACTTTGCTCTTGGTGTCTGTCCTTCAGTCTTTTTCAGTAGTGTGGCTACAATGTCA
Organism: Chionis minor; assembly: GCA_013398295.1. Taxonomy (NCBI): domain Eukaryota; kingdom Metazoa; phylum Chordata; class Aves; order Charadriiformes; family Chionidae; genus Chionis; species Chionis minor. The sequence continues at coordinate 530,231 of VZSF01000994.1, forward strand.
ACCCTTCTCGTTCAACTGGGCAATAGTATAGGAAAAAAAAAAAAGGATGCTCATGCAACGTTCAGATAGAGCAGCAGGGAGAGGCATAGGGATGTCTCTCAGGAAGTTAGTGCCTTTCTGTTCAGCGGAGGACGTCATGGTATTCATTCTGTAATAAATGCCATTTCACAATGAGAATAAATGGTATTTATTCTTTAGAAAATGCCATTTGACAATGAGAATAAAACAAAGTATTGACTAATTGCTCATTTAGGAAGCGTAATTTGTTTTACACACTGAAGGAGCCCCGAGGGGAGCGAGGTGTAGTCATTCAGAAGCGTCTCCCCTTTTACCTGCCTGTTAGGCAGCCTCGGTGCACTTTTAACACGATTCAGAGTTCCCCGCCAGCTCTGCTTTCACCAAGGCTGTGTTCGCCCAGCGGACCAGGCTGCCTGGAAGCCCCCTGCCGCAGCCCACGCGCTCTGTGTCTCAGCAGAGCTAATTACACTGAGCAGAGCGAAAAAGAGTTGAGAGTGCGCTCAGGTGTCTCTGCATGAGACTGTCTTGTGCCATATAGGTGACGTAAGGCGCTGCAGCTGTGGTGGGAGATCACTTTTTTCCCAATACTGAATAAGGATCTCTATTGGAAAACAAACCCACTGTTATTTCTAAAACAACAACAACAAAAAAGGTTTCAGTAAAGGTGCAGAGCTCCTTGAAATCACCTGCTTGACCAGACTTCCGAAGACGCTTAAATAAACAGCACAGATCTTTTCATATCTTTAGTTCGTTGCATAAAGTAAATGTATGGCTTAAAGTAAATCACATAAGCTCTCTCTGTCTTAGCTTATCTCTCTGCTTTGGCTGTAGAAATATTTATCTGTCTCACATGAACCTCCTGTGATCCAATGACTCATTCATTATAAATGAATCTCGAGATCCTTGGAGACACATAAGAAGTGCAGATTTTTTTTTTGTCGTTTTGTTTTATTGGTGTGGGGTTTCTTTTTTTTTTTTAATTTGCTAGCACTAAGTTGGTCTAACAGATGCAGGCATTCGCTTCTGTGCCTTCCCCTTGGCACTCCTGCACTGGAGTGTTCAATTTATTTAGTCAAAATAGAAGAAATGGAGAGACTTTTCTGGTTTTTTTTATTTTTTTTTACAGTTTAATTCTTAAATTTAAAAAAAAAAATCATAAGTGGTAGGAACAGACGTGATTCTGCCAAAGTCTGCAAGAAACCTAAATGAAAGTTTCTGTGTTTGTTTTTTGTCTTTTATGTAGTTGCTTCCAAAATCCGTTACCTTCAGGAATACCACAACCGGGTTCTCCACAACATTTACCCTGTGCCCTCTGGAACTGACATTGCAAATACTCTGAAATACTTTTCTCAGACGTTATTGAGGTAAGTTTTAACTAATGCTCTTGAAGAAAAAAGAGCTAAAGAATTTTAGGGGGTATTGATTGCCTTTGAATTGGTTGCAAGATGTAATAGGTCAGTGCTCAGCCAAAAGAAGTCAGAGCATAATTTAAGAGAAGAATGTTATGAATTAATCTCTTGAGTGGCTGTTGCCCAATTTGCCCAGTTGAGCTGCTTATTGAGTGGCTGATTCTAAAATAAACTTGGTTGATTATACATTTGCTTGGCCCTCCTCAGACTTAGCTGAAAGCACAAGCGTGCTGAACTCGTGAAGGAAGGAGTTTGTGACCTACAGAGTTTTAGATGTGTGTGCTCATGACCTCCTTGACAGTCCTGGTGCCTCAGGATCCCAGAGTGATGAGCCAGATGAGCAGAACTAGGTTCTTTCTGTGCCATAGTTCAGCTGGCTGTCAGGTTTGGGTTCTGGTTCAGTCCCTTATAATAATGTGAGTAGACACAAAGTTTGTATACAGATCTGAATTTGGATGGCAACAACAGGTCATAATTGTTCTGCCCTGGGGTTTTGATGTAGTCCAATATTTAGTAAAAATATATAGTACAAAATGCCATATGATTACAGAATACGTTTTGAATAGGAAATACTACCTCTTGTCTTGCTAAAATGATATGAAAAATTGCCTTCATTAGGAATGGCTTACATTCCACAGTGCTACCTAGTGGATTCGTATTTTCAAACCGGTTTTAAAGTGGCTGTTGACAGTGAAGACATGATTTTTTTTTTTTTTTTCCTTTTTTCTTTTGGTCTGCCCAGTTTTTGGCTGGCACTAGTTTTCACATCCAGAAAAATGCAGTTCAAGCTGCATTTCTATGCGTAGCTTCTTGCTTTATACCTGGAAAGATTGTCGCTGCTATCAGAAGCTAGTTTGGAAATACAGCTGTTTGCCTTATTTGGTGAGGAAACAGTAACAAAATAAAATTAACCCATCTATTTGTATACATACCTCTGTGGTGTATACAAGCTGAGAAGTGAGTAAACTTGAAAGAATGTCAGTAGTTCATTCTAACATTCATTTAAAGCACATGGGACGTATCACAATTCTTGACCCTGTTTATAAGAAAGAAAGATACATAGACAGAAATACTCATTATCAGTGGAACACCTGTTCACTGCAAACTTAAAACCGTCCTATTTTGAAAAATTGCAGAGTACAATTGTTTAACCACTGTGAAATTTGTTTCCTTCATCATTTAGAGTGTTGACAAAACTTATGGTAACCAGTAGGACCTTTTTTTAAGATTAATAAATTAAATTTTATCTTACTAATTGCAGCAGTGGGGAAAAAAATGTTGAAACCGTCACTAAACGTACCTCTGAAGTGTGTCTCTGTTACCACATCAGGCTGTTGTGATGGATTATTTGCACAACACACACACTTGAATCACATTTAAGTAAAAGTATGACAAAGCAGCCTCTGTTTAAGTGCTGTGGGCCTTTAAGATGTTAAAGCAAGAAAGATGGACTTGAGTTTCTCTCTTAGCTGTAACTACCAAGTGCTATAATGAGGTGCGTTTCTTTTTTGGGCAGAAGTCCACTGGGACAGGATGGATTTAGGATCTGCTCCTTAAAGGAAGTGTCTTTATACCACTCTGTTGTCTTCACCTTTCTAAGCAGTCCAGCTGACTTGTCCTGTGTGACAAATTCTTCATGCTCCCCGAGCAGAGATGTTTCTGGGCTTACTGAAAAAGCTTTATACTTAGCGACTGCGAGAGCAGATCGGAAATCAGGGCAGCAGTTGAACAATTGAGCAACTCCATTTCTTTATTTCATGTTCAGAATGGGACTGAACCAAAATCCTGTTGCTGGTAGTGCTGAACCTCATGGGGCAGAAGCGATACTTGTATCTGAGATGCAGGTCTACACAAATGGCTTTGTCCTTCGTGATCTGGGATCTGATCAGCCTCAGAGCTAAAAGGGCACCGGAAATTAAAGCCAGGACTTGGATCTAAATTGAAGTGGGCTGATTTCTGACACTCGGCAAGGTCAAATCCACATTCTAAATCCCCATAACTGGGGAGTTTGAACTGTTGGTGGAAGCCTGAGTGCTATGGTTGAACCAGTTTATACACTTGCTGATACTAAGAAAGAAGCTGGATAAAAAAGCAAAACAAAACACACCCTGTATTTAGTGTGGCAGATGGAAAGAAGGAAACTCCCACCTACTGTGTGCAGATCTCTGCAAGATTTACCCTAAAACTAAACAGACTGGTTAAGAACCTTTCTGAAGAGCATGTTCAGATTTTTCTTTGAATATTCTGCATGCTGAATCTTCTTTCTGCCTCCCACACTGAGACTCCATTGTGCAAGGTTTAATATCAATGATAGAAGTACATGGTGGAGAATAATCTTCTAGCTTGAGACAGAGCATATGCAATGAATTTGGGCTGCTAAGAGAATACTGATCAAACAGTAGAAAAAATGCCCATTGATTTCTGGAGATTTTGGGTCTGGCCTTCTGAATAGGTTGCTTGTGATCATCTACTATTTTAAAATAACTTTAAAAAATATTTCCCAGTTTGATGTGTGCTGTCCTTGCAGCTGAATTTTTTTTAGGACAAACCTTTCTTGATGAACATATGTAGCCACAGGAATAATGGAGGAATAGTGATTAGTCAGAGGAACTCCATATGATGATTGGATTTTAAGGTGTAGCTTTTACTGTTTATTATACTTTTAACCTTTTCATGTTATGGACACATTGACTGTGTTCTTTTCAGTGGGGCATGCCCACTGTTTTGGATCACATTCATATCTGGTGTCATTCTGGTAGCTATAGTTGGATCGCACAAGGGATTAATTTGCTCCTTTGCTCTGTACATAGTCTCAATTAATCACAAGCTCAGGGGTGGGGGGAACCAATGTGGAATGGCTGAAAAAATTAAATTCCTTATTTCTATGAACAAACATCACATAAAATCACCCTACACGATGCATAGCACATTGATTCATTTAGTTCTTCCTTAATTTTCTCTTTGGGCAAAAGCATTTCTTTACATTACAGCATGAATTTGTTTCATGCCCTGCTCATTTTCAGTGTTTTCTCCCTCATTTGAGGAATGAACTGAGATTTAATAAACATCTTGCAGAACAGCTCATTCTTTCACATTTTCTTGGAGAAAATTCTCTGTGTGTATTTCTAAATAAAATGTTTTACATAAGGCATAATCATAAATGCCCAGTGGCTAATTAATGGTCAAGCTTGTTTTGCTGCCTTGGCGAGATGCAATTCTCTTGTAGGCATTTTAGGAATCCTTTCCTGGAAGGCAGTAGTTTTGGGATGGATTTGCAGCAAAGAGGTACAAATCTTGAAACAAGCCTTGGTGGCTTTGTCACTTGTCACAGAGCAAGTTCAGTGTGGAGTGACACTCCATCTGCAGACACTCCAGGTTCTCAGTACTTGGTTTGAGCAGAAACAGGAGCAAACTGCAATCATTGTATCTTGATCTTAGGGGGTCTTCTTAAATTTTAGATTTTGGCACTTCTGTTGGGTCGGGCAAAAGCCTAGGGCTGAAAGTTTGGGATTTTTTTTCTCTAAATTTGGCATGGTTGCAGCTGGAATTTAGGTACAGCCTTATTGCCATAGCTGGAGTGAACAGAAGGATGCCCTGATCAAGATACAAGATGGTGTGCTTTGGCCTCTAATCCATAGATGGGCCATAGCTCCATGTTAAAAGGAAGGGAAGTCTATAGTGTAAGCTCTCCATTGCTGCCTTACACTTTCCAAAGCAAGGATTAATTAACACAGTAATATCCTTTCTGGATATTGTGTGCTTGAAGTGATGTGTTGTCAAGTAAAGGGATGGGTAATTGGTATCATCTGTTGGTAGACAGGGAAGGGATATAATTTAGTACCTTCATATCTCTAAACACGAGCTGCAAAGTATGGCAAATGAACATCAAGCAAATTAAAAGGAATCAGCACTCTGATAATTTGTTTTTAAAGTCATACTAGATCTTAGGTGATTTTCTGATATGGTTGCGTAAACACTGTCATGACAGTCACCACGTTTCTTGTACTGGACATTGGGTAACAGAAACCAAAACAATCTGCCAAATATGTAAGGCACAGTAAGAAAGGAGAAAAAACCCAAGTATGTCATTTCTTAAAACAGACTATGTCTGTCATCTCTGACTGCAAGTGTGTTGTGCTAGTAGCCATTTGGCATAAAACTGTACTTGTAAAAGGGTTTTTTATATATGGCAAATGAATGACACCTTCTCCTATAAGCACTTTAGCGAGAGTTTAGTTTACTTGTGTCAATTGTTGAATTGACTTTTGAGGTAAGATCTGTCTGCGCTAAGGTGATTATACGATAGGGATTTCTGTATGGCTACAGAGGACAGAGGTTTCCAGGAGTGCTCCCTCTTGACATAACTCTGCTCTACATTAGTCAGTGGAAATTTTAATGCTACTGACTTGTCTTTTATAAGTTTTAACACTGACTTTGGGAACAGAGTTAAACCAACAGCAGCTGGTCTTGGAAATCCCAACCAATGAGAGGTACAAAACCTGCTTTAAAAAAAAAAAAAAAAAAGAGCATTGTGTGTGGTTAATATATTTAAAAGGTGTATTGATATTTTATAGGCACATATGAAGATTATGAACTAACCCTATAATTGCCTGATAACTAAAATATAACACAGCTTAAGTGACAATTTATTTCTATTTAAAACAGTGGGGTTTATATTTTGAATAGATTAGATGAACATGTTTACAACCATGTACAACATTCTTAAAACGACCTAACAAGCTGATTGACGTATAGCCTCTACTTTGATTCCCACTAAATCCTTTTTATTTTTTGAAATTATGTCTCGTTTAGTTTATAGTGAGTTTTGTTGAATAATAACGTAAGTAACAGCAGGAATGTATGGTAACATACTGTCTGATCTGCAGTTACATAATTGGTCTTGCTTGCTTAGCCCTTAGATTTTTGAAGGTAACTATTTACCCAAGGAGTGTTTGTATTCATAAAGTAAAGTGTTTCCTCCCTAAACATGGGCAAAATTAAAAACACACATAAACAACCATTATCATTAGCTCACAAACATATGCTAAAGACCATCTACTATATATTATTTTATAACTTTTCCAAATGTAGTTTAGTTAACATTTTAGAAATATTATATTATTTCTAAATCCATGTGCCTGTTTAAACTTCATTATCTCAAATGATACTGAGTGAGTGGTCATGAAACAGTATCATATAAAACATACAGACATTATTTTAATGCAATAAACATGTGATTTTTAAGACTATCTTAACAAACACACATGTTTATTCTTTGCTAAAACATGTTTCTGCAAGTGCCACACCTATATTTTGCATGTTTTCAGTCAGTTGGTTCAAAAGATTATGGGGGGGTTGGGGTGGGGAGAGGGAAGAAATCTCTCAAAATCCTCAAAATCACAGAGCAAAATACCAGCATATTTTGACACAGCTATTTTTCCATAGCAAACACTTTTAAGTCTTAGCGTTTTTCTTAACTGTGAAACATGGGTAGGGCACTGAAACATGCATTTTTATATTTTTGCTCCTTATGAACCAGATAACACATGAGATGCAATGAAATTTTCCTAGATGTCAATTATTAATGCTCTTATCTTGAAGCATGAAAGTGAATGGTTGCTAGATTTGTAGACACACTGGTTTCAGTAGCAATTGCATCTTATGTGGGATGTATCTGGTCTCTTATTATTTGTTTTATAGTGTCATTTCAATGTAATGTGCTGTTCTTTGTGTCTTTGTTGTCTCTTTTTTTTCTTTGTCCCCCCAACAGCATTTTGTCCCGCACAGGGAAGAAGGAGAATCAAGATGCCTCCAATTTGACAGTGCCCATGACCATGTGTCTTTTTCCTGTGCCATTCCCACTCACCCCATCTCTAAGACCACAGGTCAGTTCCATCAACCCTACTGTTACTCGCTCCCTCCTTTACAGCGTCCTGCGAGATGCTCCATCTGAACGTGGCCAGCAAAGTCGTGATGCTCAGTTATCAGACTACCCATCTTTGGACTATCAAGGACTTTACGTGACACTGGTGACACTGCTGGATCTAGTTCCCTTGCTACAACATGGTCAACATGGTAAGCAGGCCCTTGAACCCTTCCAGTACGCTTAACTTCCGTGCTGTGAATCTGTGAATGATACGTAAATGCAGTAGAAGAGATGGGCCTAAACTGACCTGGATCTGGAATTCAAAGCTCCTGGGATGCGTTTATATCCAAGTGTTTGGTTTGACCTTCTTAAATAAAAGATGGTTTTTTGCTAACTGTGGATTTGGGTTTGAATTCTGAGGTTGTCTGATTTTTAGTGATATGCTGGTGGTATGTAACTAAAATACAACGGTATGTAACAAAAGTAATACAGATGGTCTAAAGAATCTGGCTTTGGAATCTGAATCTGCTGGGCTATCTTCAGACCGGTCTTTTTGGTGTGGCTCTCTTAAAAAGGCACAAATTGCTTGCAAATGGATATCTGGCCTATAACAAATGTGCAAATTGAGTGTTTTGGTGAAGGTCCATCTCTAAATAGAACATAGTACACGTTTAATTGAAGGAAAAACATGGTAATGGTGATTTGAGATGGCTTTAAAGTGTTCCTGAGTAAAAAGGTGGCAATATCTCTGACTTACAGAAAAGCCATGTTTTGTTACGTTTTGAATTAGTTAATCACAAGATTTTTTTGTGACTGTATTGTATTTCTGTTGTTTTCCCTCAACTTCTGCATACGTCTGGCTTGTTAGTCTGACTTTCCATACTGGGATTTAGGAGCCCCGTGTTCTCCCTATGTTACATAAGCCAAATACTAATTTTCACCATGGTATCAGGGTGTATTACTTAGATAGTTCAGTATAGGAAGCTTGTTGACAACCTGATACACCGCTGAAATTCTTTAGGGTGAAGTTGTTTCTGTTAAATGCTGAATTCCTTCTGAGTTGGCAGCAGCATGTTTTGCATCAAAGACTACTGCACTAGGAAATGGTGTGATCTTGTAACAGGGCGCTGCTAGCAAATTATAGACTTTTTGACTTAACTTCAATTTCTAGAAATGGTGGAGTTAATTATCAAAATAATATTTTTCTAAATACATAACATGGTGATAATTAACAGCCAGTGGAGACCTGTAAAGAACAAATAACGTCAAGCAATCATAATTTCCTTTTATGGCAGCAGAATGGCTCTCCTGGTGGGGTCTTCCTGTCCTTAGTGAGGCTCTTGCTGCTGTGTCACTTGACATCCTAATGGGCAATCTGGGACATATGGTCCCCACGTGAGTGAGGAAAACACTCCAGGAGTAAATTACCGGTGGCTTTTGTCAGCTGGAAGGGTATACCAAGTGGAAATCTTACAGCAGTCTGTGCTGGGTCTAGTGTTATTAAATATTTTAATTTTTTTACTTGGCTGATAGAAATGAGAGAGCACTTTGATTTGCAGGGGTTATCAAGATGGTGAATGGTATGTCCTTGGTGTGAAAGATAGCAGATTCAAAACAATCTTGGCAAATTGCATTCTGTTTTGAAACATCGTCAAAGGAGAAATGTAAAATATTACGTTTAAACAGGAGAAATCAAAGGCAGAAATTAAATGTGGGAAATCCTACCTTGAGAGCCGTACTGAGGATATTTGGGTGTTCCAGTAGATCAGAGGCGGACCATAATTCACAAATATATTAGTAGTCTTCTAGCAGTATGCAAACAGGTGTTTTATGTATGAGACACCCAAAGCATTTTGTTGACCATTCTAACAGCCCTAGCAAGGCCTCAGCTGGAGTAATATTTTCAGATTTGTCCGCCTGGCTTTAAGAAAGATATGGACCATTTGGGAGGAGTCCAGGAAAAAGAAAAAAGAATGATTTGAGGTCTAGAAAATGTGACCAGTGACGAAAAACAGAAAGACCTTGGTTTGCCTAGCTTAGAGAAAAATGGAAGGGATGATTATCATAAACAAATATGTAAAGGTTGCTGCAAGCAGAAATAAACTAAACTATTTGTGGTTAAAGTTGATCAGGATAAGAACTGCAGCAATGGAAGGGTTTTTTTTTTTTTTAGAAAAAAAAAAGAAAAAAGGACTTTTTAATGATAAAGATGGTTAAGCAGTAGGATGAATTGCCAGGAGAAAGAGTGAACTGTCGTGCAGATTTTTAAGAACAGTTTAGATAAATATCTGCCAGGAATAATTTGGTTGACTCATGCTTGGGGCAAGGGGAGGTCACTTGCTATTTACTGTTGTTCTGTGTACCGAGATTTAAATTTTGCAATACAGCTTGTTATTTATTTCTCCTCAGCTTAGCATTTGACTGAAAGGAATATATTTTTTTTTTATCAGAGCAATCAATGTTGTTTGGGTAAGTACAGCTGGTGTGCTAGGTCCAGTCAGATTATACAAAATTCTCAATGCTTAGCTGGTAAAGATGTGTTGCAAGAGAGAAACACTCTCGAGTGTTAATGATCTGGTTAGAAGACTTGCCAGAACCACTGAAATGGAGTGCTAATTTTAATTCTTACTGACTCATGATGTTTACAGCTACAGATCCCTGAGCACTTTACAGAAGCAGTTTTAAATCGTCCTGGATGTACAGATTGGACTGAAGGCCTGTGTAACATACTTAAGGTTGCAGAGGGAGTAACAAAAGGAATCCCTCTCATGCAGGGAAAAGGCCTTCCGATGTATTGGGATCATCATACAGGTTCAAACTTGGGATTCGTTGAGTGCTGTAACCTTTCTCAGAGGGTTATTGGCCCCAGCTCAGTTCCTCACTTGGAGGAGGATACAGAGCTGCCACAGTGCTCAGATACACAATAACCTATCCCTTCCCTTCAGATCTTGAAATGTTACACGTTTCTTAAGTATTCCTTCCAAAGAGTTAGCCTATAATTAGTTAGAGTAAGTATAGAAATTCTTGATAAATACTCCTTTCCTTTTTCAGCCTTGACCATTTTTGGCTTCAATGGCTTCCCAGGAAAACAAGATCCATAGTTTAATCACATGTTGTTTGAAAAATACAGTGATGCTTCCTGTAGTCTCTATGTGGGGGGTATTTGCAGCTCTCTTGAGGCTAATTATGATCAAAATCTTACTTTTCTATGGCTGATAAAGAGTAGAATGCTTTTTGCAAAAGCAAGCCTTTAAATACCAAAGTGCATATCAAATTCTGATTCTAATAGCATCTCTGCTTAAATGCAGGCCATTGTGTGTTAATCACTGTATGATTAAAATCAACATTGATTTTAATTAATTATTTTACTGGTGGTAGTATTCGTAGTCCCACCAAACTCTTCTGAGTACTGTTGAACAGCTGTTTCCCTCTATTTTAGAAGGGGCTTAAAAATGATGGGTGAAGTGATTAACTTCTTAACTATTAATTATAGTGATTAACTTCCTAAATTACTTTGAGGGGAAAACTTGAATTTGATGGTAATATTTTTTTTTTTATAGTTTTGTAAAGTAAAAAGCTCATAGTCATAATTATTTTTCCATTGTAATGATTCTGTATTTATTTCATTTTATTCAACAGATCTTGGGCAATCAATTTTTTACACTACTACATGCTTACTTCCTTTTCTCAATGATGATATTTTGAGTACTTTACCCTATACAATGATTTCAACACTAGCTACTTTTCCTCCATTTCTGCACAAGGATATTATAGAGTATCTCAGCACATCTTTTCTGCCTATGGCTATATGTAAGTAGAACTCATTCTAGTATTGTTATGTCTCAGAAAACACGGTGTGCTCCTGTAATAGTATCAGAGTGTAGGAGTCAAAGTTTGATCTGTCATAGAATTGTAATGGGACATTGATCCCATTATGTGTATGTGTAAAATAATTCCATGTTACTATTTTTCAAAGGGAAATAATTATGTAATTCCTACTTATTTGTTATGCTCTGTTACTGTGTGAATTCTTCCTTAATGTAAATGATGAAGTTTAGCTTCTTTAAGGAGGACACTGTTTTCAGACTAGTAGAACATCCGGTGTCGGCAGTGTGAGTTTTGAATAGAGAATGAATGGACAATCTGGTTCTGAAACAACAGATGCAACAGCAACATGTGTAACTTCTGCATCTGGACTAAATCTGGATGCACAAGAATGACTCTTCTTAATGTAATGATGTTGTGATGAATTTCTGATTTTTCTCCCTCCCTCTCTTCTTGGCATTTTCTCTTTAAGTTCTGTGCTAAATAGCTGCGCTTGTAATGTCTCCTATCCATAATGTTAAGACTGAATCTAACAGTGCCTGCCTTTTTATCTCTCTCTTTTTTCTTTCCCTGCTGAGGGTGACACATGATTACGTAATTTCATAATCCCTGCAGAATGTGAATCCTGAGGTGTGTTCTGAATGCTCGTCTGTGTACCTGACAAAACAGCTTGATGGGATTTCAGTAGCAGTGACAAATTTAACCATGTTCTGCAGATGGAAGCGTTAGGATCAGTATTAAAAGTCAGTTTTAACCAACAAGCCTTTTACTGCATGGGTGATCAAACGCTGGAACAGTTCGCCAGAGAGGTTGCAGGTTCTCCATCCTAGCAGATGCTTAAAACACAACTGGACAAGGTCCTGAGTGCCTGCTAATTGGCCTTTCTTTGAGCAGGAGGGGTGGATAAGATGTTCTCCAGAGGTCCGTTCTAACAACTGTCCCGCGATTCTGTGAGAATGTCTCCTCCTTATCTGTATTCCTGACCTTTATGGAAAAATGCGAACAAGCAGAGATCAACACTGATCTCCTTGAAGCATGTAGAATATCCTGTTAGAACATGGAAAGCAGCATGGTCCAGTGTTTTGAGATTAAGTTTTTATGGAAATTCATCACATACGTTTTCTGGCTCTGCCAGTCAGTGATCTTGGAGAAGTCCCTTAACTGTTCTGTACCTCAGTTTCCCCATGTAAAATAGTCCCTTGTAAGACATTGCAATAATGTTTTCTGTGTTACCTTTGACAGGTCTAATAACTGTATGAAAATGAAAATTACTAAGACATATTTCATACGTATGTGCAGTAGGTCCTGTTCGGGTTAAGAACAGAATGTTGCATTAAACTACTTTTTCTTCCATTACTGTTACCTGTTAAAGAACAGCAGATGTAAGTCACATCCTCTCCTGTCTATCTTCAGATCTGTAAAACTGTTCTCCAAAACAACTCATGGAGCCAAATCCTTGGTTTAGTTAAATACGTACTGTTCCCCAATTGCCCTTGGCAGAGACTGCATCCTTGTAGAGCATGGGAGCAACCTCTGTCACGCTGCCTTTTTCCTCAAAGAGTTTTGGTTAGCTCTCTCTATGAAACCAGTCTGCTGCTCTTTAAATTCGGCTTCTAGTGCTGCGTCCTACTTTTCTGCTGATGGCCACATTTTAATTGCCAGGTTAGAGCTGCTGAGTATTTTGCGATTTAAAATCCATACAAATAGACCTTGCTGTAATAATCTGGGGGCTCTTACATGGCCCCACGGCACTTACATGGGAATGAGATTCAAAAAAGGGTGAATGAAGTGCAATGAAGAGAGCCATAATAATGTTGGGTCATGTGGAGAAGTACCAGGTAGAGAAATTCTCCATTTTTGCTCCCTTCTTCTCTTCCAGGCAAGAGCTCTTTTAATTAGTGTCCCAGTCTTTCCCCACTGGGAGTTACATGCCCCTGTACAAGGGCGAGTGCAGAACCTTTCCGTCCCTTAGTGTTCAGCTTTGAAGCAGACTGTAAGGGAGGATGCAAGAGATTGTGCAAGCGGCTGGAGAGCCAGACTGGAGGGATGAAAAGCATCTCACTGAACTGGTAGCTACAGTTCTGTGCTTCTATCCCAAATGCTTGGTATTTGGGTCCTGGCCAGCGAGGCCTGGTAAAGTACTGTGAGCGAGGACGGGGAAGATACACCCCACATCCCTGTGTAGGAGGTTGCCTTTAAAGCCATATTGCCATGTTATAGTTCAGTAAATAAACACCTACACTCTGCAGGGTTTTTCCAAGTATACCATTTAGTAGTAACCACTTTGTAGGAAACCAGAAGGAACTCTAGCCACTTTATGCATGGAGTCAAAGTTACAGCAGCTTAGCTGCACTTCAGTGCTACTGTTTATCGTTATTTTAGCACAGTTCACATAACAAGGGGGACTAATTTTTCTAGTGTGTAGCTATAACTTCAACTCATACCACGTGCTCCCTGAAAAGTAATCTGTGCCATACATTAACAGCCACCAGCTACCACCAGCCAGCCACAACCCTTCATCAGTATACCTCAACAGCAGTCTTTCCAGTTTTTTTCTTGTTTCCTTACCCTCCAATCCAAGCCCTAGGTGCACTTGATTATCCGAGTGACATTGTTTTGACCAGTCTGTGGGTTCTGAAGGAGGATTCCTGAGAAGATCACTGTCTTTGCTTAATGTGGCTCTGAGAATTAAATCTTACTCATCTGGAAAACCAGGTGTGCGCTCTGCGAATCAATATCATATTCCTAGTTGTCTTTCTCTTCCAGCAGAAAAAGGGTTTCACCCTTCCAGTACAGAATCTTTCTAGTTTTTTAGTGTTTTGGTTTTTTTTTTTTAATTACATGGTACCTTAGGAATTTTATTTGCATCAGTTGTAATCAGTTATACGCTATTCTTGCCTAATTTTCCTTGTTATACAATTGAAAATGTTTTTTTTTTTTCCCCCCCTTTCTTTTAAGTGGGATCCTCAAAAAGAGAAGGTGTTCCAGCACATGTCAATCTCTCTGCGTCATCAATGCTAATGATTGCAATGCAGTATACATCAAATCCGGGTATGTGTACATATGCAATATGGTATTATTCTCTCTAAAACTATCAGTCATGAAGTACTGTGTCAAATGCAATCAGAAAAGTTCAGATGATGGGGAAAAACCCGTCTCACCATGCAACGCAGGATGAAAAATAAGTGATTTTAGGCAAAATTGTAATTTCTGAGCGTGACCTGGTCTTCAAGTAATCATTGTGTAGATGAGAGAACTCATTGTGAGGAAGGAATAGGATTGGGCCCAGGATTGAAGACTCTGATCTACTCTTGCTTGACACCAGAAAATGCTGTTGATATATAACATCAGTGTCGGAGAGAAATCGCCACTAACTTTGACTGTAGAAATTTATAGTAACAGTTTTATACTGTGATTCATATCCCACCAAGTTCACAGCTGATACTGGTTTTTAAAGAAGCCAGGTAATGCTGACTGCAGGCTCAAGAGACCTATAATGAATTTAAATGTAATTATACATATCTTAACACAAGTCCATTCTCTCTCGCTGTGGCACAGTCCCAGTTAAATCAGTAGGATATCATAACCAAATCAAAACAAAATTTAACCCGAGGGAGCTGTTACATTGCAGGATAGTCAACTGTCTCCTGCTTTATGTGGATGGGTAGATATTGTGTGTGGGGAGGAACCCCACGCTGCACTATGTGCGTGAGGAGTTTCACGTCATGATAATGTAGTTCACAGTGTTAAGAAAAAGCAGCACACCATTTTTAAAAGCTAATAGCACAAGTTAGGGTTTTTTCCTGAAACACTCTATTTTTGTTTGTGGATTCCATGTTCCAGCCATCTGAGGAAAATTTTGCCCTGTGGTTTTTGGGAAGCCAAACGAGTGAAGTAGTTCATTTGGTGGTCACGTTTGATGCAGAGTGACTCCTATAGCCTTTGGTATACACAGGAATAATGTATTGTTACATGTGACTTCCTTTGCTGCCTCATGATGAGTGACAAGATACTCATTTACATCTTTACATTGTGCCAGAGGGACAAAGTTTAAGTGAATTAGCAGGTACTCTTAAACTAGATGTGTTTGAAAAAGGTCTCTATTGCTGTGCAAAAAGCTGTACACTCATAATACTTATTATTTTACTGCATTCCTTGACAGAAACAAATTACTAATATTTAATTTTTAATCTTTTGTGATTACTCTCAGGGCAATGATTTTTCAGCAAACCCTTTAAAATAAAAAGTAATGAAATGAGGTTTAGAATTTTGGATGGACAAAGCAAGGCCAGTCAGCTAATTATGTCACTTCTGTAACTTGAATTTCCATTTCAGTATTATGTCTATACTGTCTTTTCTCTCGCAGTGTATCACTGCCAATTATTGGAATGCCTCATGAAATATAAGCAAGAAGTATGGAAAGTAAGTTTATGATCATACATACTTTGTGGAAATGACTGTATTTAGATAGTAATGAAAACCAGGCGGCTCGAAAATTGAACTGACTGTGTGCCAATAAGTTATAAATGATCTTTATATCCAATTGTCCTTCTGGATTATGGAGAGGGAGTTCCCTCTGATTTTTAGTTTACAGAAGCCGCTTTGTGTTTTGTAGAACAGAACTCTGTTTCCTATAAACTATATGGGTGTGTCTCTAATTAACAGAAATTTTGATAATCACCAATCTTCTCAGTTCATGTGGGACTGAACTTTTATGAGGACTATTTGTGAGTATTGTCTTAGCCTGAATCTGATCTGGATCCATTTATTTGTCTATATCACACCTCTCTGCTCCATGGCTAGACAGAGGCTTTATTTGCTGTATGTTAGTATGCTGTGTGGGGTGGGTGGTAGGTGTTGGATGCTCCGATCTAACTCAGAAGCCAATTGTGAACATACTGTTGAAGTAAGTCATCTAATGTACTTGTAAGAGCATGCAAAGGATGTCTGGTCGGGCACGAAATGTATATACTTTGTGTGCTCAGGTGTTTTTGTGAACACAAGTAATATGTATTGGATTGTGTTTTGTTATCTTGCAAAATAAACATTTTGCGCATGTCTTTCCTTAGGATTTGCTCTATGTGATAGCCTATGGACCATCTCAAGTTAAACCTCCAGCAGTGCAAATGTTATTTCACTATTGGCCCAATTTAAAACCCCCTGGGGCAATCAGTGAGTACAGAGGACTGCAGTACACAGGTCAGTGCAGCTGTTTTTGTATAAGCCGAAATAAATATAAAGGAAATGATCAGAAGTTTGTTAATGTCGCGTGTTTACAGTTCTGTGGTGTATTTTGAAATGTTTTGTTCTGTAAGTTGGTAACTTCAGAAGAGTATACAATATCCATTTCTGTGTATTTTCAAAAGGTGCTACGAAAAATAAAAACTGCGATTGTGGCTAGTAAATATATCATGTTATTCCCAGTACTGACTAAACTAGAAGAGGAGAAGAAATAAATACAGCATTCCAAATGGTCTGTGAAACTGCCTTCTTGGCCTCAGAAGGGTTCTGGCTTCTGTTCCTTTCAGTTATTGCTTTGGTTGCTTTTGTTGTGCCAGCTGCTATCACTGCTGCTGTTGCTAAGGCGCCTTATCTGGCTGTTACTGTCAAGAAAGAGTCAGGTGATGTCAGGTGCAGTCAGTATATGGGATAAGTTCTCAAGGCTGACTAGAGGGTGACATACGGGATGTGTTTTGTTCACTTTTAAAATTTCTGGAGCAGAATGTGACATTTTAATAATAAAAAATGAAGGCTTGAAAGAGACCTTAGAAGGCACCCTAGACCAACTCAAGTACATCCTGAATGTTCCTGATACATGTTTGTCTGATCTGTTCTAAAGCCTTTCCTTGAAGCATTGGTAGATTCTTCTTGACTTTTTAATAAGTCGTTTTTCTTGTACTGCTCCGTATCACTTCTTTCATGCAAGCAGGTCTGTAAACTAAGCATGATATTCCATCTGAACTGTTACTACCACTAGGTAGACTGGGATTATTTTCCTATATATAAATTTTCTGTTAATGTATCCCAGAACAGGATGAGTATTGTCTCCAGTTGCATGGCATTTTGACCTGGGGGTGTTCTCTGTAGCATCCAAATGCTGTCACTTGAACATACCTTTGTTGTTTACTACTTGTCATTACAAAGCTAAGGCTGATTATGTGGCTGAACTATTTTCCTTTTTGCTTAGGAACATTGCTGAATTTACTCAGCTACTCCTACCATCCTGCTCCTGGAGTAGAAGGATAATTAATTAATTCAAGGCATTGGTGAGATCAGGGTCTACAAGGGGGATGTCTGTGTCTTACTCTTTCCATTTCTTCACAGAGTTAATGATTCATTTTGTAATTATATCCCAAACAAATCAGTAAGCATGTATATTCTAGGTTGTTTATTGTAATTATTAGGCTTCCTGAGGAATGGCTAGGTCTTCTCTTGTATTTGTATAGTACTTAGTACAAGAGGATCTTGTTCTCAATTGACACCGCTAGGCACGAAGAATGTAAATGTATTTTCTCCATTTATTAATCAGCTGTGTTTTGGTTTTGCAGCCTGGAATCCTATTCATTGCCAGCACATTGAATGCCATAACGCGATTAACAAACCAGCTGTGAAGGTACTGCTCTTTCTTCAGGGGTCAAACCCAACTGTCTGGGGAATGGGAGGTTGCACTTTGACCCCAGCCATATCCTCTGGTTGTGTGCAGGTGACCAAGGGCAGGAGCTAAGGGGACAGTAAGACCCGTTGAGACCAAGGGGGCCAGATCTTTGTGCGTATGTTCTCTGGCTGCCTAAAGCAAGATGGGGTATTTCCTCCAACTGCAGTGGGCCAAATCTTGACACTAAATGTGATGGTTGCAAAGCATTTTGTAAAATTCTAAGCTGGCTCCTGGCTGATCTGTATAAATATTTTCCTGTACACACCTATGTGTGTAAATATGTGCACAAATATTACTATATACAGGAAACATTATGTCAATTACATAGGTACATGTTTACCTTGGTATCTTGATTGAGGTCATTCAATGCACCTACTCTTGATTGCAATTCTGTGTTTGGAATGTGTCCTAAAGCAAGCAGCAGCAAAACTTTACATACCTCTTCTACAGCCCTCTTTGAGGGAGGTAAATGATGTCTCTGCACACAGGGTAACAAAAAGTAAAATTGTTTGACCAGGATCATAGTGCAATTTGATGGCAAAGGCAAGAACAGCATCCCAAGTCCAGAGCATACTACAGTTAGGTGTAAAAATTAATTACATTTATATCTAGTTAAATTGTTTGTAGCTACATATTTTCCTGGCATCGGTTCATATGCTAACATAGTTACATTAGTCAAAAAGATCTTTAATGAGCCTTTTCCACAGGCTGTGATACTGATAGGGCATAATGGTGACATCTGTCTCACAAGTCCTGCAAGGGACATCTTTCCTGCCCGCTCCAATCATTGTCCATAATCTCTTTTCATAGGAAAAAAAAAAAGCTGGCAGGTGTTGCTTATGTTGTAGTGATCACTAGATTCAGACTAATCACTTGAGTAGAGCAAAATATCAATGAAACTTACAGTTCCAAGCTTTGCAGATGAAATAACCTATATAGTTTTGAATGATCTGCTAGCTTAACTTTGACAGAACCAGTCTCGGTCAGTCATCGCTCAGAAAATTGCAGTCCATTGTCTCTTGGATAGATGAAAGTAATTTTGGTTAACAAAGATGAGAAATACTCAGGGAGGTGTTTGCCTTTATAAATAAGATCTTGCACTTGAATGGAGTAGGAAACATTTTGATTTAAGTGATTAAGATGTTGCATATGCATACTACTGTTCATCTTTTCCTTACGTAGTACAGGGCACTTAAACAAATGTGTATGTAACTGGCTGTTAACTGTACCAGTTTTTTGTAACTGGCTAATGTGGAAAGATAAAAGCTTATGCAAGACAAAATTTGGACCTATGCTGCCGAGGGAACTGTGGGTCCATAGTCTTCATTCTGTTGCTGGATTCATGCTGTATAGTTAACAACTGTGATGCCTGAAAAACAGATTTTGTTGGAAGAAGTGTTATTGAAAGAGAAAAAACTAGACTTTTATATTACCTTGTCCTAAGCAATGGATCCTCTAAGTGACTATCTTTTTGGAAAAAAAAAAAAAAAAAGTAAGTCTGTCATGACCATGAAATGTAAATGTGTAGCATAAAATATACTTGTCTTTTAGCGAGTGATAATACTGATACTGAAATATGTTCTGTTCTCTGCCCATAGGCTCTCTTTTTCAGTTATATCCCTCTCTCTGTTAGAAACAGTTTGAGATCCTGTACTTCCTTCTTTCAGAATACTGAACGCTTCTAACACCTGCCAAAGCTGTGTTGTATTGTATGTCCTAGCATTAATGTGTTGAACTTTCTCGGTGAACTTCAATGAACACATGAGTTAATTGTTTTCTGTATTTCAGATGTGCATTGACCCATCTTTGTCTGTGGCTCTGGGTGATAAGCCACCTCCCCTATATCTTTGTGAGGAATGCAGCCAGAGAATTGCAGGGTAGGTAAACTAAGAACTGGAAAATGATCAGGTGTGGTCAGACTCCAGAGTTCAGAACTCTGGAGTTACGCTTTATTTCAGAATGATTAGCATATAATTTATATAGATAGCCCTATTGAAATACATGGAGCACACTGCCACCCAGTATGAATACGGATTACAGAAATTTACCCCACACGATCAGCATTTGCATCTAGCTTGAACAGTAGTGAGCTTTAAAATTAAGATATCTGAATGAATAGATACTGTGGAATGCATTGACTATGATAGAGGAACCTTGTTAATATACAAGCTTTTGCTTATGAAATTTTTTTTTCTCCTCATCCTTCAGTTGTCATTACAAGCAAGACATTACAATGAAAGCCATTTCATAGAGGCTTCATTACTTTTCTGTAACATGTATTTCAGATTATTCCCTAGGTTATACTGTGAAGTACCAGACTAAAGAATTGAAATTGATTCAGGCTTGTCCAGTACCTTGAAGGAATGTAGCCTGAGATGAATTAACCTCACTTCTTTTTTTTTTTTTTTTTAATTTATTATCTATTTTTACTTTTTTTTTTTTAATNAAATTGGCCTGGAGATAATTAACCCCCCTTTTTTTTTTTTTTTTTTTAATTTATTATCTATTTTTACTTTTTTTTTTTTAATTGCTAATTTCATTTGCATTACTTTACAAGATCTGCTAATAACTTATGGGGAGTTCCAATCATTAGTTCAAACGGACAAGGTTACAGGTAGTTCAGAAGCTACATGAGGTCTTTTGTCTGCAGTTTAAGACACCTTTATATCATGCCAGCTGCAGGTAAAGCAATTACATCTCACCTTAGGTTTTTAAGTCATCATTGATTTAAAGCTGCAGGAAGAAGTAATGGAATTTGGTAGAAGCTTAGCTTCTAAGGAGACTCACAGAAAGTACTACTGGTACATTTTTCTTCTGTTTGTCTCTTATTCTTCGCTGTCATTTCTTATACCTCAGACTTCCAGAGCACACACTGTTTTAATTTGATAAATTTATGCCTTAAAAGTAATTTTTTGAAAGCTCTGAACATGGTGGACCAACATTGGCAAAGTGGCAATTTATAATGAGACAGACACAACAAAGAGATGTACTGTAAAGCAGCCTGCAATTTATTAAAACTACATTTGTAAAAAAGCAGCTTCAGAGTAATGTCAGTCCTACCACTTGTATTTAGATAAATTTCCTCTGTGCAAAAATAAATGCATATATAAATAAAAAAAATGGAAAGCTAATTGGATATACAATTTTTGTAGGGATCACAGTGAATGGTTGATTGATGTTCTTCTACCACAAGGTAAGAGGTATTGTAAGGGTAGGTACAAACTAATCATAATTGTAAAGCCCTGTGCTTACTAGTATTTCTGCATACTGTATTACATGAAATGCTGCATTCTATTCTAAAGGAATTTTTTAGAATTTTAAAGTAGCTTGTACTTAATACTGCTTAATATATTTAAAGTACTATGAAAAATTGACGAATCCTCTACCTGAAGTAGCTGAAATAGTATGCAACTCTTTATGTGTGAGGAAACCAGAGACAATTGAACAGGTTTTTAAATCTTGAAGCATCCATAGTTGGGGTGAGAAAAAGGAACTATCTCTTCTGGAAACCTGTGTCTAATTTGAAAGCTCTTAAAGCTTCTGAAAATCTGTTCTGTGAATGAAGGCTGTAGAGGATATCAGAAAAGGATATGAAATATTTTTCAGTGATCCAGTCATTGATTTAATCATCGTCCTTTGGCCGGTGAAAGAGCCTGATATTCTGTTGTCTCCCAGAATGCAGACAAAGCTTGCTTACAGACTAATGAGAATTTCCTGGGTTTACAAGGAAAGTCACATATTCTTTAAAGTAACCCTTTCAACGACAGAACAAATACACTCCGTCTTTGTTCTGCAGACTGAAAATTCTTAGGCAGTGGAGGGTTGTTTTTTTTTTTTGCTGTCTCCTTTTAGCTGAAATCTAATACAGATTAAGAATGTTTTATTTACATGAAGGAAATACTTCTTTTTACTCAGACACCTATATTTACTGAATCAGATGTTGCCAGGGCAACAGACCAAATAGCTACGGCTTACAGGTTGAATCAGCAAACATGTCGCTATGGAGTTACGGGCCGCAGACATAATGGCTGCTCCTACATTTGTTCATCCATATTCACTCCTCTTTCACCCCGCAAGCTTTAGCAGCCAGCGTGGGTGCCTGTGAGCCGTGTCTCCCCCAGCATACTGTGCTGGTGCGCCTGCAAGCGTGCTGCTGTTGCGAGGCTGTCCGTGAAGCCGTAGGTGGAAGGTGGATGGGATGCAGAGCGCACCACGCAATGCACCAAGGCTGTTCTTGCCCTCCAGTGGAGAAACAGCCTAAGCATCCCACGGTCCAGCAGGCTTAGAGGTTTCAATAATGTCTGGAAAACACAGGTTTAGCCGCAGACTTCCTTGCAGCAAGTCCATTTTCCCGTGGCTGCCATAGTAAAACAGAAGGATCGTCATTCTGTGTTGATGTTTTGTATGCCTTCCCCTTACAGCTGAAATTTCTGCTATATGTCAGAAGAAGGTAAGACTCAGTCATTGGTGTGATGGGGCATGATTTGATGTTGTGTGTAGTGTCGTTCCATTACTAAGTGGTGCGTTATTTTTTTGTACCATTTCAAATTTTCACGGTATATCCATGAATGCATTTATTGGTGGACGGGAACAGTTCGGCAGCAAGGTTTCTTTTTGTTAAAACTGCTGATGTTTGATTTGAGGTGTAGGTTTTTGCTGAAGTGCTGATTAGTAAAGCAATTCAATTATGCAATTGAGCCTAGTTTTTATTCTATAACTCTGCTTATGAAGAGGACAGAGCTAGAGATTAATTTTAAATCTAAGTGTTTATATATTCTTATCTCCTTGAAGTCTTGGATTAATCCTAAATTGGACAAAAGTCATACTGCAAACTGTATTTTTAAAAATATATGGATTGGAAGTCTTCAGTGCTTGGCTCTAAAAAGATGGCTGACAAAAAGAACCTGCTTGCAATACATACCAGCTAGTGTGTTTTAGTAACATTCTAATAATGAGGAATACAGTGTACAACATACTGTAGATCTTACGTGGTAAAGAAAGCTTTTATAGTGGCAAAAACAAAGGCAGTGCGTATTTTGGAGGCTTGGATGGTTACCTATGATAAGTCAGATCCTTACATAGCTTAAGCTGTTGTGGTACCCTTGATTACACTCCTAAGGATCTGCCTGTTGCTGCACGTAACATAAAAAGACTTTCTGAAGTATAAGCAGGGGTTAAGAGAACTAATATAAACTTCAGAGATTACTCCGAGCCAGAAAGTTGAGGTTGAAACTTAAATGTTGGTTTGGCCTGCTCCAAAAGAAGGGCAACCATGACATTTAAGTCCAGGCCCAGCATTGAGGCCTGAGTTCATCTTTCTGCAAGTTCAGTGACACTTGGCATCGGGAGTTCGCACGCCATTTTGCTTATACATAATGATTTTGGTAATGACCAACACTTGACACTTGAGCCAGTTCCCTAGTGCTGACTCTCATCCCTGTTTTCAGTTCCACTTCCTGATGCTTGTGGCCTGATAAAATTTTTTTTTCCCAGAACTGTAGTTCCCATGTCAGAAGAGCAGTTGTCACGTGCTTCTCGGCAGGCTGCTGTGGCCGCCATGGCAACAGGCCAGTGCGCTATTGCAAACGATGCCACTCGAATCACCACAGCAGTGAAGTTGGGGCAGCCGCAGAAACCCATCTGTATCAGACCTCGCCACCCCCTATCAATACCCGGGAGTGTGGGGCAGAGGAACTTGTGTGTACTGTGGAAGCTGTCATCAGGTAATATATCAGTTTATGACCAATTATCAGGCATCAATATGTAAAGTTAGGATCAGGCTCTCGTGTAAATATTGCCTGCAAATCTTGTGCAAGTTGATTTTAGTTTCCCCAGGATAGGTTCAGAGCAGGAGTGCTGGACTCCTGCTGTGTCAGCAGAGTACTGATCAGCTGTGAGTGTTGTCCTCATAGAAGAAGTCAGCCTTGAATCCTAGAATTTGATGTTATTTCATTACTGTTCTCAGGAAAATGATGCCTTTATCTGCAGTTATTCTTGATCAGATACCTGTATCCAGTTCAGGAAAGCTCCATTCACTGACCACAAGCTTGTTTTCTAGCTTGCTGAAGGAAGCAGAGTTTCATGCTGAGCAGAGGGAGTATGAACTCAACCGCAGGAGACAGATGGGTCTCTCCTCTTCCCATCACTCACTGGACAACACAGACTTTGATAATAAAGATGATGACAAGCATGACCAGCGCCTCCTGAGCCAGTTTGGAATCTGGTTCTTGGTAAGAAATTCTTGCTGTCCTCTCACTTCTCTTGCTCCCCTCTCCTTTTCTTTGTGAAGCCTCCTTTTAATCTCTGCTTTCCTCACTTCTTGGATTTAGTTCAATACTTCCCTGATTTGTAGGTGAAAAGAAGGAATTCTGTGAAGCTGTCAGACGTGGAGATTTCAGAACTAGTTTGTGTGGAGCTGGTTACTGCCTTCTGTGTCCTGTATAGAGTGTATAACAGAGTTATTCACCCTTGCAGTTTTTTTACAGACTTTCTACGGGCTTTCATCTTCTGCTCGCAAGTGCTCTCTGCTGAGTGACATTAATTTAACCTGAAAAGGCAATGCCCAGATCTATCTTTCACCTTCCATCTTTCAACATCACTCTGGAAGCTCAGCTTTCTCTCTTACCCCTGAAGAGGCCAAAGGTGTCTTAATGGGCTGCATTTCCTTCCTGCCTTCAGCTTGGTCCAGCTCAATCAGTCCTAGTCACTGTACTCCAGCTAATTCACCTTCTGTGGGCTGACAGAGCGAAGCCCTACTGGTTCTACCCCTCACAGTAGCTAGTAGAGATTACTCCAAAATAGCAGGCTTCTTCTGTCTAATTCATGAACAGGCCAGGCTGGAGCCTGGTAGATCCTCAGAAATTGCCTTCTCAGACTCTTTCCCATTTACCTTGAGCTTCCAGGCTCTCTCCTTCTTGATTAAGCAGTGACAAGTGGGGAATAGTAGGAGCCCTTATCCATCATCTAAACAGAGATAGGGACAGCAACATGGCAGGTTGTCCTCGTTTGAATGACACAGGACTAATTTCTAATGCTTGGAAAAACTGTGTTTTTTGAAGACTCTAGCGTCTGAGTTTGGGAAAATATTTACTTTATAGCCAGCCATGGTGTGTGGGTTTCAAGGTCTTGGTGTTTTCGAGTGTGCAGGTTCAGGGATGAGGAGGAGTGAGGCTCGGGCACTTGACCCAAGCTGACCAGCAGAATTATTTCGTACCATGAACATCACGTTCAATATAAATTAGAAAGTTTGCTGTGAAGTTTGCTCTCCCTTGATGGCGGCGATCCAGAGGGCTTCTTGCCCTGGTGCTGGAGCCCTGAGGGCTTCCCTTCCTCCTGAAGCTGTAGCGCTCACAGTGTCCCACATTGGCTGCCCACTGCTGGGAGTGCACGGCTTCCTACTGGTATAGTTGGCTGAGTATAATCCTTGTATAGTGTATATATGGGTATTGGGATCAATATGGGTTCTTTATTGTTTGCACTGTTAATTAGCTAGTTCTATCTTATTAAATCTGTTTATCTTTCAACCACCAGGTTTCCATGTTTTCTTCCCCAACGTGGGGTGCCAAATTTGTTATGGTTTGAGAAACCCGTAACAATTTAATGTTGTTTAGACAATTATTCTGTTACCCAATGACCACTTCCCACCCAGGAAGGGGAATTGGGAAGAAAGGAAGTAGGAAACACACTAGAGTCTTCCAAAAACATAGTTTTCCCCAAGCACTAGAAAAGAAATCAGTCCTGTGTCGCTCAAACCAGGACACAGGTCTAATATCCCATAATGCCAACAAAGCTGCTCTGCTCTTTCAAGTGACTACATGAGTAGTCTGTGTATTCTGCTGATAGCTTGTGGGTTTTGCTGTTTAACATTGTTTTAGACTTAAAGCCTTTTTTTTGTTTGTTCGTTTATTGTGCTATATTCATCTGTTCTGTTTCAAATGATGTTTTTTAAAGACTGAAGACCTACATTTCCAGAAGTAGAACTGAAGTGAGGACAGAACAGGTTTTGTTACGATGTACATGCCTCATCCTTGACATTGGGAGTCTATCTTTCTCCGGTACGGAGGGGGAGCTCACTTAGTTCATCCTATTCTTGTAAAATCTCTTGATCTTTCTGTGGTGAGTATTGGCAGGGATGACAGCACAAATTGTGAGAAATACTGGGTTGCTGTTTTCTTTCATAAAATGAATACCGTTCATGTAGAAGCTGAACAGAGCTCCAGAGTTGGTATTAAGAAGGCTGCCAGCTCGTACTGCCTTTAACACTCAACTTGAGAGAGGCACCAGGAAGCAAACACCTTAACTTCAACCCACACTGAAGCAGAACAATGAAGACTGTACTTTAAATTGGCAAGGGTGTCGTTAGCTGCCTCATCCCAAGAAAAAACATGGAGGAAAAGCACTTTTGAGATGGGTTCTGGTCTCCTCTGGGAAGAAGTGCTGTCAGCTGTTTCCCCAGAAACGACATGAATGTTTCTCCTTTGTTCACTTGCTACAAGGCAGCAGCCACTGGTTTCGGGTTGTCAGGTGCTGAGAGTACAGCTTTCACTAGGAAGTGGCAACAAACAGCTGATAGATTAAAGGAGCTTCCTAAATTTCCTATCATCAGCTATTTTTCATTTTTTGTATTCAGCGCAGCAACCTGACTTGAAATTTTGTCTTCTGTCCCCAGAAGATATCAAGAGCTCATACAGTGGGTGATTAAGGGCTCAGCAGCATGCCTGGTCTGTGAACTGGGGTACTGACTTGGTCTCAGATTTGGGATGGTTTTACAGTTCAGACATTGTTTTAGAGTGAATGTGGAAAAGGGGAGAAGAACCTTGATTGATTTTTGAAGAATTTTTGAGGACTTAAAACTCTCATTTTCACCCCAACTGAAGACAAAAAAGTCAAAATCACAATCTTTCTGCAAAGCAAAGGTGACTTATTATATTCAGTAGATGTCTTCTTTCAGACTTTTTGAAACTCTTCCTTTGGTTTGTCTTTTTATCTTGTACACTTTATATATGTGTATGATGTGTATCATATATTTTACCAGGCATTACATTACCTTTTGAAACAAACTCATTTTAAAGTTCAAACCAAAGTGTTTCAGTTTGTCAAAACATTCTGTTTTGATATTTTCAGTGTTGAAACTAAGAAACAAAAAATCCAGTGCTTTGGTGTGTGTCCCCCCACCCTTGTTATTTTCTGGTTTGGAAATGTTTTGTCAATTGTCCTGTGCTAAACTCTACTTAAAACTGATAAGCTCTTTTGTCTTCTGTGTAATCTGCATCCTTCTATCTCTGAGAATATGCAAAATATAGTAGATAAACAGTTTGCCACCTTTAATTCTAGAAATGAAACTTGATTTGTGTTTCTGTCTTCCAGGTGAGCCTTTGCACTCCCAGTGAAAATACGCCCACAGAGAGTTTAGCAAGGCTGGTTAGCATGGTATTCCAGTGGTTTCACTCTACAGCTTACATGATGGATGATGAAGTTGGTAGCCTGGTTGAAAAGCTCAAGCCCCAGTTTGTTACCAAGTGGTTGAAGACAGTTTGTGATGTCCGGTTTGACGTCATGGTTATGTGCCTCCTTCCTAAACCAATGGAGTTTGCCAGGGTAAGAATAATTTATCTGAAGGTTCCTTTGTTTGCTGCAGAGGTTAAAGTCTTAAGCATGAAGACCATTTCTCCACCAACTCCCTCAAGGCAAAAGAAATCTCACTGGTTGAGGCAGCAGTGGAGTTCAGGAATTTTTCCTCTTCATAGCACTTTTAGTTTTACTGTGTTAGAGAGTGGGGATTATTTACAGTATTGTGAAGACAGGTTGGAAGAATATTACAGTTACTGAAAGATACTGTACATTTTTGATATCTGTACATTCATGTTATGCTGCTGAAGCATCCAAGCTTATCTTTAGTAAAAGGTATCATTTGTCTGCTCCCAGATACAAACCCGTTGTTTACTAGTCTGCTTTACTAATGTTTCTCTGTTCTTTGTGTAGTTCATCTCTGCAGCTGTGAATTAATGTTCATGAAATCACATAGTTGTCAGTGAGAGGAACTCTGGGCATACTGGTGCCCTGTAGCTTCACATACCTGATTTAAGTCACTTGGTTAACAGACTGGTCTGCCATGGTTTGCCTTATGCTGATGGAGAGAAAGAGACTTATCTGGAAGGTGATTCTGGGTGCCTAAGTGAGACCATTGCCGGAGTCATTTCTAGAAAAAGTCCTTCTTTCTGTCCATTAATTATGAAGCAGAACTCACCACTTAACCTTGGTAGTGAAGACAGGCAACAAAGTCAGGCATGTGAACACTCCCCTACAGAAAGTGAAATATCAGCATGGAAATAAGAACTGAATATTTGTGAGGGGTTTAAGACTTTTTCCTCGTTTATCACTGCCAACTACACCACACGTGCTTTTGTAAGAAGACTTTGATTTTGTGACCCTCTTACTGAAAACATCAAGGGGATATGTTGGTTTTGTTTCCTAAAATTAAGTGGCTAAACTAGGAAGGGCCATAAAGACTTGGTGTGGTATATTACATCATCAAGGATGAAGTGTGTATCCATGGGTCTTTCATGACCTAATACATGGGATTTGCTGTATGTGCGCCAACCAGCATGTGTGTCTGTCTCGGTCTAAAGACACACCTGGCTGTGGGAGGATTGGAGGGCAGTTTAGGGAATTTGAGAGGTGGATGGATGCATTGAATGTTAGAACTGAAGAAAAGAGATCAGGGCTTTGAGGCTAAAGGGGAAAGGAAGGACTGAACCTCATGCTGTAATCTGTTGCGGATCTTTTTCTTGTCTTGGATCCAGGCCCTTTTTCTTGAGTTTTATTACCCCCACTGCAATACTTAAGACTAGACTGACAACTTGCCAGATTTGCAAGGGTTCACTAGAACATGAAGACAAACAGCCATGACACTAGCTGTGATGAATGGAGGAAAAATAGTTTGTTGGCTGAGATTAGTAGTACGTGCTGCCAAAACAGCAGGCATCTCTAGAGCCATTAGTCAGGAACACCAGATGTAAGCTGAGGTCAGTTAGAATAATTAGTCTCTGTAGCCCAGTTACTTATTTACTTAGAAGTATGGTTTTGGCTTACATCACTTAAAACCTTCCCTCAAAAAACCCCCAAACAAACACCTACAAAAGAACACCTGGTATAGACCAAGTTTTTCAAAGTAAAGACCCAGCACTGCAAGAAGTTGCCCAGAGCAAATAATTGAAGGTGCAAGTTTGACCAAATAAATCTGTCCCTTATTGAGAACTGTAAACAATGAGAGGTTGCTCTGTGTCGTGGCCTGGAAGCGAGCAAACTTCATCTAAATCTTGGACAGTGCTTTTGTGTACTGTGGGTCAAATGAGAGAGAGAAAAAAACCAACGCAATCCCCGTGGCCAAATCCTAAATTCAGGCTGGAAGGTGTTGATGATCACCCCCCCACGTTTTCTTGGCTGCAACACACTGAGCAAATTTGTGGTGCTGGGCAAGTTACGGAGACTAGAAGTATCGTTCATCAGTATGATTCCTGGAAATACCCACAGGTTGGTGGATACTGGGACAAATCGTGTAGTGCTGTTACCCAATTAAAAGAAGGGCTGAATCGAATCCTTTGCTTGATTCCGTACAATGTGATAAACCAGCCGGTGTGGGAATGTATCATGCCAGAGTGGTTGGAAGCTATAAGGACGGAAGTGCCTGATAATCAACTGAAAGAGTTCCGGGAAGTGTTGAGGTATGTAGACTTACGTAGGAAACATTCTGTCGTTGCATATGTTGATTGTTGAGGATTTTACCACAATAAGATGGTGACAACAAATAAAAATGCCTGTGTGCAGTAGGCAATAGTGGAGCTGCTGAGTGGTTTGTTTGTTTTTCAGATCATTCCTTCTGATTTTTTTATGATTTATATTTAAAGTAAAGCACACAGGCTTTGGGAAAATTTCCTTTTGTTGCTCCTAATATCCTCGAATCTGTATCAAGAGCCAATTTCATGGATGCTTCTTTGCTGTGAGCAAGGCACGTTTTCAGTGATTTCCTGCAGCATGGTGGAAGAAGCATCTTTCTCTTCCTGGCCTGCTCTTGATGAGAAATACTGGGAATTAGTAGAGCTGGCACTGAAAGAGTGATGGTTTGCATTAGTTTAGCTAGTGTCTTCCCCTGTTGAGCAAAGAAAACACAAGAATAAGAACGGTGGCTGTGTGAGTCATAATTTTGTGTCTGGTGTATGCCTTTGACAATAAAACTTCACATTGTCTTTTGACTGATGAAGAGGCTCTGAAACTTGACTGTAAGTTTACATTTGTAGGTATTGATTGAAACTTTTTTAGGGTAAACGGAATAGCGGAGGAGTGGTGAGATGAGAAATTTTCTAATTTTTATATTTGATGTTGAAAACGATACTGCTGTCACATGAAACGGGGCATGTATGAGATGTGATGTCAGTTCCTAAGGAGATGACCTTGTGCAGTCAGGACAGGTGGTATCAGCAGCTTGACTCAACTGCCGTGGAGGGTGAGGATGCAAGTCAGATTACAAAAGCATCATCAGTGCTGGTAGTGAAATTGCCTTTCTACCAGTTTTCTGTTATATCTCACACAGTGTATGCTATGATAACTCAGTGATGCTATATTTTTGTTCTCCTTTTCAGCAAAATGTTTGACATTGAACTTTGCCCTCTCCCTTTCTCCATGGAGGAGATGTTTGGCTTCATTAGCTGTCGATTCACAGGGTATCCATCCTCTGTGCAAGAGCAAGCATTGCTTTGGCTGCATGTAAGTGTCCTCTCTTGGCAAGTCGTGCTGAAGCAGCTTATGATTTTGGACAAGAAAAAAAAAAAAGGGAGGCGAGGGGGAGGCAAGAAACCAGTTTTCCAAGGCTTGCGGAACCTTTCTGCCCTTTGCTCAGCCCCAGTATAAGGATGGTTCGTTGACAGATCCTGGGAAACTTTATGTTACTGGCCCGTCGTGGGCAGCGTAATGGAAACCTGGAAATTCCTCTTACCTTTGAATGTCAGCTGTGTCGTAAGGGCCATTCAACTGTCTGACTTTTTGCCAGGAGTAGTTTTTAGTCTCCATAGAATTTGGTCTGTAGATTCCAAAATTAACTCCAGACTTCGGAAGCAGCTGTAGTTGTTCCTGCATGTGAGGATCTGGATCAGACTAGTTCTGCACCCATCAGGCTTTCGGCTGCTCTGGCCCTTTTGTGCTACATTTGCCCACAAAGTTGGTATTCACCTAGTGTTCATATTCAAAAGCTGCAGGGACAATCATGTCAGCTGGGGGCAGTGAATTCAAAATGGTATAAAATTTTCCACAGTACCTCAGAATAATACCTGTATTCTTTATTATCACTTCTTTTGTGCTGAGAGTTATTTTGATTAAGCCTCTGCAAAGACCAATTTACCTGATGACTGTAGAGATTTTCATGTATGCAGAGTTTTCAAGTAAAGTACGATTTTTTTTTAATTTTTATTTTTTAGGGTTTTTTTTGACCTAATAACACTTAATGACAAGTATGAATGAGCTCATGTTTGTCTGAATTAGATGACAAATATTTCTCAGTGTTTTTCAGATAACCATCCTGTCGCTGTGTTGACCCCTGTAGGCAACCATTCTGACTGGATCCCTAGAATAAATACAGGAATTCAGTTTTAAGTAGTAATATAGTAAATGGTTAGTAATTCATCCACGTATTGGTAACACTTTTGGTTTACAGAAATACTTTAGTGGAACAACCTCACATCCCTGTTTGTTTGTGCATGAAACCGATCTCAAGGCATACCAAGCGGATGCTAACAAATACTTTGAAAATACCCTTTTTTTGGCCAGTTCTCTTTTGCTCTGATTCCAACAGAAATCTAAGGTCCCAGCTCACCTCAAGGAATCCCAAAAGTAAATGCATGGAACTTACTGAGCCAGGGGATCATATAATAAAGGTGCTTATAAAATGGCTGGCATTTTTGATCAAACTTGAAACTCATGCTTTTTTATTTGTTGTCTTTCCACAGGTGTTATCTGAACTAGACATTGTTGTTCCTCTTCAGTTACTAATTAGCATGTTTTCTGATGGAGTTAATTCTGTAAAAGAGTTAGCAAATCAAAGAAAATCGAGAGTTGGTGAACTGGCAGGAAATCTTGCAGCTCGGAGGGTAACTGTTATATATCCTGCTTATTTTTTTGCTTACAACAGTCTTCCTGATAGAATGCATGTGAAGAATTAAAAAGTCATCTTTCAATATGGCAGCCTTTGATTGGAAACACTATAAAATTTGAGAATGGAAGGAAATGGGCATGACTGCTTCGATTAATACCACTCTATCACATGGTCAGTGTAAAGATAATGCAGATAGGAACTGCAGAAAAACTGTTTCAGTTTTTCCTTAGTGAACTGGTTCATTTGGGGTATGTTTGGAGTGTTATTGGTATCTTTTCCAACCATTTTGATTCTCTGCACCTTCTATTAGTAACAAGTTATTATGGACAAACTGGCCACCCAGAGTGGGATCTTGTATTCTGGTATAAATTTGGTGGGCCTAGGTATGTTTGGGAGGCTGACAGAACAGAATTTATTTCTGTTTCCCTGCATTTTTTCCCCATCCAAGAGATGCAAAAATTGATCAAAAGTTACCAGTCAAAGACTGATGGTCTGGAGGAGAAGACGTACAAATCTGGAGGCAGTACACATACTTGGGCTAATGTGACTAACTGCCCAGAAGTCTTTGACAAAGTGCTTCAAGGGCAGCAGGAATAAGAGCTTGAAAGGTCAGATATGTAGATTTAAGGAACTACAGCATCTAAGCAGTTGATGGTTCCTTACACGTGGTGTGCCTGTCTTCTGACGTAGATCAGCAGAGAGCACTCCCACAGCTAGCCCATGACCACTTCTAAACTAAGCAGAAAAACCCGACCAACTTACTGTCTAGACTTTCAGGCCGTAGCTGGCCTAAAAACAGGTCTTGTGTCATCTAACTCTGTATCTCCCTGCAACACTTAAAGGTTCTCAAGGTGTTCTAGGTGGCCTACTGGGGTGTGGACGTAGATCAATGCAGACACGCACATCTTGTTACTGTTGTGCCTAGTTCATTACCTGTATCCTTGGTGCAGCCTTAGTTTCTCTTTTCTCTTGAGGTAGCCTCCTTCATTAGCCTCCTACTATTGAAATTCGTGTCCCTGGATCATGGAGCAGATCATTGTAACCTGATGGCCACTTTACTGCCTGCACCAATTTTCTGTTTGGTTTATGATGTTAAAATTCCTTCTTAGTAGGTTTAAGATAATGGATGCCAGCCACTTAGCTTAAGAAAATGTATACATCTGTGCAGGATATGGTCCCTGTACTTCTGTCATATGTTATCATTTAATGGCATTAAAGGGACATGTAGATTTCGCAAAAAAGCTACAGAAGGGAATAGAAAAGCTCTCAAAGTTCTTGCCGTTTTTTGCAAATTTTGTATAGAATGAGATTGCTTAAATGCTTAATAGTCATTTGGACATGTTGATTCTTTCTGTCTTCAGGTAAGCGTTGCTTCTGACCCCGGGCGCAGAGTTCAGCATAACATGCTGAGTCCTTTCCCAAGCCCCTTCCAGAGCCCATTTCGGAGTCCAATGCGTAGTCCTTTTCACAGCCCTTTCAAGAACTTTGGGCACCCCAGCGGAAAGACAATTGATTTTGACTGTGAAGATGATGAAATGAATCTTAATTGCTTCATTCTGATGTTTGATCTCATCTTGAAGCAGGTACTTGCAGAAGAAAGACACCAACATTGAGGGGACACTGAAGTTCTGTACTCACTTCTGGCTCTCCGTTAATCCTGTAGCGAGTCCCTTTCTGCTGAGGGACTGGCATGAAGTAGAAGATCTTTAAATCTCTCTACAGCTGTCATCTGCCTTTACCTGTGTAGGAGTTAGAGGTTCATGGTCAGTGAAGAGAAGTTTAGATACCTCCGCGTTCTTGTTTGATAGCTCATATGAGTAAAAGGAACTTCTTGGAGATACGCTTATTTCTGTAGACTAGAAGCAGAGGCTTGTTGATAGGCTTAGATTATGGGCATAATTCCTGGATAGCTGAACTTGTACTTTGTGAATCCAAGGCCAAGCGTTTTGGATAACTGTCTCCAGGTAAAATTATGGATCCTGTGCTTGAAATTGTCTATTTACCTTCAAAATCTTACTCTAGCTGCATGAACTTGGGCCTCAACACCAGTGGCAATTCAAAATTGTGAGTTCCAGTTTATCTCAAACTCTTCCCAGTACTATAATGTAACAGTGTTGG
Source organism: Chionis minor (assembly GCA_013398295.1). Lineage (NCBI taxonomy): Eukaryota > Metazoa > Chordata > Aves > Charadriiformes > Chionidae > Chionis > Chionis minor. The sequence goes on from VZSF01000994.1 coordinate 564,265, forward strand.
AATAGGCAGAATAGTTAGTGCTCTAGTTTTTAAACAAATAATAAATCCTTACTCTTTTCACTGTCTTTCAGATGGAACTCCAGGATGATGGTGTCACTTTGGGCTTAGAGAACAGCATTTCAAAAGATATAATATCCATCATAAACAATGTGTTCCAGGCGCCCTGGGGTGGTTCTCACACCTGTCAGAAAGATGAAAAAGCAGTTGAATGTGGGCTGTGTCAGTCCAGCATTCTGTGTTACCAGCTGGGTTTTGAGCTGCTGGAACAGCTTGCTCCAAAAGAAGAAATCAGACTTGTGGTAAGTAGAGCAAGAAAGGGCCTATATTATTGGTCTGCTGAAACTCCTCTTCTTTGTTCCCATTACACTGTGCGCAAGGCAGTGAAGCTGCACTCACCTTTGGCATGGAGGATTTGGGAGGTTAAAGCAAGATGCCATTGATTTGTAAAATTTCCTACGTTTGAATTGATTCAAAGAACCCAGGGAAAATGACAATATTCATCCAGTATAAACTCTTCCCCCGTCAACACTGAAGTGCTATTTCACTTTGGAAGGTCACTCCTATGACACCGTGTCTTAAATAAAATGTGAAATGTTAATACTCCTGCTTTTCGTCGTCTTTTAAAGGCTGAGGGTGGATATTTTGAAATGATTAGTGTTTTTGAGTGAATCACTTGTCGAGTGAGCAAGCCTTGGTTGGTGCTTGATTGTTGCAAATGCTCAGCACTGCTGAAAAACAGAAAATACCTCAGGTCGAGTTGGAATTGAATCCATACCTGTGGTATGAATTTATTTTAAGATGTATGTTCGTTATTCGTAACTGTTCCATCTGATAGTTCAGAAGACAGCATTGTTCCCCTTATTCTGAGTGCTTATTTGCTGTGGCATGGTAGTAGCAGGGTATTTATTATTAATTTTTTTGGTGGTGGGCATAGTGATCCCTTGTAATTGTTAAATTTTCAGAATTCCATTTGGATGTGTGCGCTAATCCTGGGCATTGTGCATGTGGTATTCAGTAGTTTGTGCTAGAAAAATAATCTTATGCCCTTTCAGTTTAGATTCTCACCTCAACTGGCAAGTAGCAAGTGGTGAAGTCTTTTGACTGCTGGGGCTTGGCAACATTTTTAGGATGCACCTTGTAATTTATAACTTAAAGCTCACAGTGGCACTGTAATCCTGAGCTCCACCCCGGTCCTTTTCTCAGTGTAACAGTGATTGAGGTGGCTCCTGCCTCTAAGCCTGGAACTCTACAGTGGTGTAGGAAATTCACCCTGCTCCTGCCTGTTGCCCCGCTGAGGTGAGGACAAGAAGTTTGGTGAAACCACGGCCTTGTGATTGGATCCACCTCAGCTCCAATATGGATATACAATTTCTGTTAAGTGGTGTCATTTAAATCCACATTTGAAACATAGTCTTCTTGTTGGTATGCCTTTGCTCCTGCAGGATTTTAGATATGCAGGTGGTTTGAATGCAGAACTGTACATGGAACTAGACAGCGTCTGCCTCATTTGAGCTCAGCTTGTGACACCAAATGTAACTTTAACAGCAGGGTACAGCATTACGTATTTAGATAACATCAAGAAATGAATTTAACTTATTATGTTCTTAAAGGAGCCCACAGATAACCTCGAGGATAGTCTTCTGTATACTAGACCTGAGTTTATTATAGGAACTGAAGGAGAAGAGGAGGACAAATTGGCACCAAAACATGGAGAAAACCCAGGAAATCACACAGAGACCACAGAAAATGCAGGTGGGTGGAGGGTGAGAAGGTTGAGTATTTCAGTAAGGCTTTAAATGAAATGCTTCTGCTCATACAGAATGCAAGGTTCTGAGGCAGTGCTTCAAGTGCAGCAATGCCCAGTCACTTTTTTCTCCTGCCTTTAATTTTTTCAACATAAATTAAATAGGAAAGCTGTATTTATGTTGATAGCAAGTATGACTGTCTCTCAAAAAGTGTTAGAAGAAATCTTGGCTTTTTGAACATACGAAGTGGCAGAAACATTACGTGCCAAATGCTGTGATGTTGTAACTTTAGTGACTGTAGGGTTACTGTTGCTAGAATTATTTTATCTCTCATTACTTTTACATTCTTTAGTGTCATTTTGAATCCACAGATGAGAGAACTTTAACAATATTTTATGTAACTTACATTTTTAACAGCTATAAAGAATGACACAGAAAGAAAATTTTGTTACCAGCAACTTCCAGTTACCTTGAAGCTCATATACACTATATTGCAGGTAACACTGATTACATGTTTGTTTAGTTGGAATCTTTCGTTAAGTGGTGTCATTGTCTTGAGAGTAGTGCATCTGCTTACACAGGAAATGTCAAAGTTTGAAGAACCAGACATTCTTTTTAACATGCTGAACTGTCTGAAGATCCTGTGTCTTCATGGGGAATGCCTGTATATAGCAAGAAAGGACCATCCACAATTTCTTGCCTATATTCAAGATCACATGCTGATTGCAAGGTATGTTTTTATTGCACGTTTTGTCGTCATACTTCATTGATTCTCCAACTATACATTTGTTGTTGGCATCAAAGAATTTGCAGGATTAGTGTGGAAAATTAAAAAGGGTGATAGAGAAGTGTAGAAAGGTTAAGTAACTCTGTAACATTGCACAGGCTAATTAAGAAGTTGCAAATGAAACCAAGGTACCCTGCCTTGTCCATCATGGCTACTGTGTCATGCTTTGTAGTGAGTTAGAGAGTTTCTCGTATTGAATAATAGCATTGTCTGAGACTGAGGTGTCTTTCCTGAGTCTACAAAATAAAACAAAGGATGATGTAGAGGCAGGCACACAGTTTAAAGGGCTTTGGCATTAAAGCTGAGAGAACAGTGCAGTGCTGTACTGCACCTTATTTTTAAGAGCTAAAGGAAGTTTTTTCATTTAGTATCAGAGTGAATTGGATTGAGATCTGTGCATTTTAAGATTCTCTTTGGAGAAAGTGACTTGTGCGGAAAGCTCCCTGAATAAACATCAGCATCTGACCTTCTGAAATAGTGTGTTCATCAGTGCTTACAGCTGCTCAGTGTCAATTTCATTGAGCATCTCCTGAGACGGTAGGATTTTAGGAGACCAGACAGTCTGTCCTGAATTTAAATACCAGCAAATTGTGAGCACCCGACATCTTAGTCATTTGTGGGTGTGCATGATTCATGGTGCCAAGACAGTTTATGTGGCTTATATGCTGAAACTGGTCGTGCTGAAGCTGCTAATTCATAGCATAGATTATGTTCCATAGAAGTTGTGCCTCGAATTAGGCAAAATCTTGTCAAATATGAAGTGTTTCAATGGAAGGAATATTTGAACTTGGATTTTCAAGAAAAACTGATGTAGTTGAAGATTTGCAAGTAGCTCTGTTCTCCTACCAGTAACTCTGTAGTATTTGCATTAAATGCCCAGGATGGCTCATAGAGATTTTCGTAAAAAGTGCAGTCCCACCAAAAAGACAGTGCAAACATTTAGAAGGAAGGGTGACAAGGGAGTCTTTTGATAAGGAGCCGTGCTCTTTTTGGTCTTTCCAGCTTATGGGGAGTTGTGAAGTCCGAGTTCTCTCAGCTTTCTTCCCTGGCAGTCCCACTTCTTCTTCATGCACTTTCGCTTCCCCATGGAGCTGACATTTTCTGGACAATCATAAACAGCAATTTCAACAGCAAAGATTGGAAGATGAGATTTGAAGCAGGTAGGCCTGAGAAATGTACACTATTTGCTCTTTGTTGCTTCACTGAAGAGGTAGAGCTTTCTCTGCTGTAATTCGGGGGACCTATAATAGGTGATTATCTTTTTGCTGCTCTGGGGAGTTTTGGAGATAGTCTGGTGCAGAACTATGGCACAACAATGCAGTAAAGGAGAGAAGAACATGAGACATTTTGGATAATCAAAGTAAAATCAAAATTACGACAGTTGCTGGCTATTTTTTGTTGTTACTTTCTCAGATATGCGTATTGCTAGGAGTGGTATATTAATCATGACATAAAGAAGCCATTGCCCAAATTAATATGTGTATTTTCTTTGTCTGGGGGCATGGCTGCTGCAGTGGAGAAGGTGGCTGTGTTGTGCAGATTTTTGGATATTCACTCTGTGACAAAAAACCACCTACTGAAGTACTCTTTGGCTCATGCGTTCTGCTGTTTCCTGACTGCTGTGGAAGATGTCAACCCAGCGGTAGCTACGAGAGCTGGGCTATTACTTGACACCATAAAGAGGCCAGCTTTACAGGTAGGTTCATTATATGGGGAAAAATACATTCAAACAGGGATCTGTGTCTGCCCGAAGTTCAAAGTGGTTCAGGTAGACAGCGTCATGGTCACTGCTAATGCCTCTTTAGGCAAGCCTTATGGTCTTGGTAATTGACATATGCACAAAATAGCCAAGGGAAATGATACTGCTTTAGCCCCAACTTTGATAACTCCAAAGGATTACTTGGCAGTTGAACTGCTATGGTAGAAAGCTGTAAATGTTTTTCATTATTTTAAAATTTGTGGACATTTTTCAATTAAAAAAACCCCCCAAATTTAGAAGTCTTACAAAACCCTGCTGAGCTGACAGAAAATATATTCAAACAAAACCAAACATGGCCTTGACCTTTTCAAGATTTACTTAGGCATGTAATTTTAAGCATGTGAGAGATCCTGCCAATCAGAATCCTCATTAATAACACTAGGCAGGTATGAAAGTGGATCAGAGCCTACGCATGCAAGCAAGATAAAAAAAATAATTAAAAGAATATCATAGTACGCAATTCAGTTCTAGTACTCTGGAGTATAGAATGAAGGTGTATTTTAAAAAGTTCAGTGTTACTGCCTATAAAAAGCTGTTAATACTTGCTTGTTTTATTTCATATAATGCTTTTTCAAAATAGTTTCCAGAGAACTTGAATTCACTGGGCTCACTGAGGCTGTTACCGGTATACTGCACTTTCATATTTGATGTGTGTGTTTTCTTCTCAAACATAAGTCTTGACGCTACACCCAAAATTCTAGTGCAAATAAAATAACAGAAGCATTTTGAGGGAGAGTACTTCTGATTGATACACTTCACCACATAATCTTTTTTTCCTCTGTTTGGGCTTGGCAATTCATTCTTTTTGTAATTAAGGGTTTGATTCAGTTGCCTAAATACAAGCTTTTTCTCAGGCAGGGGTGTGTGAAGAGAATGCTTTGATATCGTATACCAAACATACAGTGGACAGAATTTTACCTGTACTTTGTATTGCTCAAAATTGTAGTACATGCTACATTCTAAGAGGGCAGATTTAGACTAGATAGCAGGAAGAAATTTTTCACTAAGAGGTTGGTGAGGCACTGGAACAGGTTGCCCAGAGAAGCTGTGGATGCCCCATCCCTGGAGGTGTTCAAGGCCAGGCTGGATGGGGCTTTGAGCAACCTGGTCTAGTGGGAGGTGTCCCTGCCCATGGCAGGGGGCTTGGAACTGGATGATCTTTAAGGTCCCTTCCAACCTAAACCATTCTACGATTCTATGATGTTCATTTATCTCCTTCCTTACCTTACTTTTCTATTGGTATCAGTAGCATTAGTCCTGATTTAAAGGACTTGGTAGGAAAAAGGAGCTACATCTTTAACCTGTACTAATTAACAGGAGAAGTTGTGAGCTTTGACCTCCCTTTGCTTTAAAAAAATGCTTAAAGTTTTCATGTCTCAGTTCCATGTTGTGTTTTTTTTTGTTTTTTTTTGTTTCTTTTGTTTCTCTGTAGGGTCTCTGCCTCTGCCTTGATTTCCAGTTTGACACAGTTGTCAAGGACAGGCCCACAATTCTTAGTAAGCTTTTGCTACTGCATTTTCTAAAAGCGGATATTCCAGCTTTGAGCTGGGAGTTCTTTGTGAATCGCTTTGAGACCTTGTCTCTGGAAGCACAGCTTCATCTGGACTGCAACAAAGAATTCCCTTTCCCAACAAGTAAGCAGAGTCCAAATCAATCTGATCACCTTTTATCAGCTTCTGGATTTTCAGCTGCCTGCAAGGGTCTGAGAGGGATGAAGGTCTCACCTGTGTAAATTCTCTGAAATTAAGTAATCTTTCAGTCCAAAAGAGAATGATTTGAAGTGAGCATTTTTTGACTGCTGGAATACAGATTAGGCTATATTCTGTCATACCTTTGGGCATCGTATGGGATCTTGGTGGGATATGATTGTCAGCCTTGGTTGAAACACGGTCTGGTTCTGTGATCAGCTGCAACCTGCATTAACCCACTTGTTCTTTTGTACATGTTCTGCTGTCTACGTTGCTATTCTGAAAGGCCTAGGTCATGCCTGACCCTATTCTGTAGGGATCAAAGGCAGCCCTAGGAGCTGTACGACCCTTGAAAAACAAGCAAATGCCTGGGGACTCTTAGAGCTGGTGCTCAGTTAACTATTCTTACAGTGACAAATGTCTGTTGTTTGGCCTGTTCATACATGGTTTCTTGATGAGATACCATGTCTCCTTCCATTCACTAGGGGTATCTAAAAAATAATTTGTGCATGATTGTTTAGCATGCTGAGTAATTGAAAACTTCCTTACCGAAGTGGTGGCCCGTGAGGCAGATCTATTTCCATCTGATTTGCTTGGAGGAGGTGGGCACAGCTGTTTGGATGGTGTGTGCTCCCTTGGCAGCCTAATGCCTCCTCCTACACTTGCATGGAGCACAGTGCCTAAAAAAAATCCAGATGCTGCTGCTGCTCCATCAGTACAGGAGATGGGTGGAACTGCAAACATATTTTCTTCTCCATATGTGAGCAGCTTGACCAAAAGCTGGGAAATCCTGCTGTGGCCTGAGGAGAGAATCTGGGCTGTAGGTTCTAGCGCCTCTGGCTGCAAATGTAGGCTCATATATTTAAATATGATTATTTGGGAGTGATTTAAAATTTAAAATATGCAAGAGATATTTTTCAAGTTTCTTTTTAACCTTTCTCTTTGCCTTTTCAAAGACACGTGTGGTGCAAAGGATGGGCTCACTGGCTTTAGTCGCTCAGATAATTATACTCAAAGGGTTTGAAGGCACTATAGACACGAGTATAGAGAAGTACTGGTGACCCCATTAAGACACGCAGTGATACTGCTTGTAATACCACTGTAAACGCATAATCACATGCACAGATTTTTGGAGGCGCTGTTCAAATCCAGGATGAGAGGTGTAGGCAGGTCAGGAGGTCAGTGAGGTGAAATTTGAGGCCACATTTGGGTATGAGTGCACTAAACATGGTCCGTGCTCGTGAGATTTCTGCCATTTTAAATAGAGAGTACTTCATACTCCCTTAGGCTGAAATTTAGGTTTTACTTTCAAGAACCTGTGTTTATCCAATCTCTAAAGAAAAGAAGTACAGCATAATTTTTTAAACACAGTGATGCCGTTTGGGGTTTTATGGATTTCAGAGTGAGAGCATGCAAATGAGTACCTTGCAGATGGACCCCTTGAGCCCACATGAAGCTTTCTTGACTCGAGTGGGACCTGGGGCCCAGTTGCACTGGGCACTTGGCAGCGTTAGGGCCTCACCATGCTGTGGAATGAATCCTAACTTGGTCAATTGCATTTGCAAAGCTATCACTGCTGTCCGGACAAATGTCGCCAACCTCAGTGATGCAGCAATGTGGAAGATCAAGAGGGCTCGTTTCGCACGTAATCGTCAGAAGAGTGTGCGTTCCCTGAGGGACAGTGTGAAGGGACCAGTGGAGTCAAAGAGAGCGCTCTCCCTTCCAGAAACCTTAACCACCAAAATTCGTTGAGTATTTATTTATATTTTTGTGACACGTCTGTATCTTCTCCCTTAGGATTGTATCCTGTTGCTGGGTACACATTGGAATTGTCTATATTTATCCAATTGGGACGGCAAATTTAGGTTTCTGACTGATTGGGGCATTATTCAGATAATGACAAGTTAGTGAGCTTGACAAAGAACATAGACAAACATTATGTCTGTGCTGTGTTTGTTTAAAATGCCAGAATAAAATGCTCCAAGACTAGTTTGTGCATAGATCTTAATTCTTATTTGTGGCTAATACACAGTAGATTTGTCTAAAATAGATACAGTGTTTACAGAAAAATTCCTCTGTTACTGATTTTTTTATTAATTGTAATTATTGACCAGTGTATGCAGCATATGCTAGGCATCTTAAAAACAACTGTTAATGTCTCAAATGAGCTTTTGGATATCTTCAGAATTCCTTTGTTAGGAAAACAAAGCCCACGCAACATATCCTTCCTGCCAGCTTGTATAGGAAGACCTACGTGCTGGAAATCCATAGGCCTGTATGGAGCGCTGTACAGAGATCTTTCCAAGCAGAAATGAAGCTTACCCATTCTCATTTAGACAATTTTAGAAACACAGATTAGTTTTCATATTCAAATTGGACCTCTCACATTGCTCCTACCCATGTAATAGGAACTGATAAAATGTTCAAACCTGGGTGCTGGTGAACTGTTAAGATAACAGGTAATTTCTCCCAAACAACCACCACCATATTTTGAACTCTTAGGTAATCCTTCTTGACCAGTTTCTGATCCTGCAATAGGGGCTCCTGTGCCAGCAAAACTGAATGATTGAGAAAACTAGAGTTGTAGAACATGGTGCCAAAAATCTGTAGGGCCTGGGAAGTCCCAGGTTTCCAATGGGTACACTCACTGCCTGACAACAGCGCGTGAGTAAATGAACATAAATATGCTAGCACCCAATGTATGCTGAAGTAGAAGATGTCAGCACTGCCTTTTTTAAACAGAGTTGCTCTTGTTTTTATTTTATTTATTCTTTTCTTATTTTAAGCTGTGAGCTTGACCAGACATGAGCAGTCTGCTCCGGCACTTGGAGGAACACCAGAGCAAACACCAGGTGAGTTTGACAAGGAGGGTGTTTTGATGGAACAAGAAAAGGAAGGCACAAGTGCTAGCTTTCTTGCTGACTTGTGAGATAAACTTAAGCAAGATGGAAGTTGTCTAAAAGGCACAGTGAATCACGCCTCAGCATGGTTCCAGGTGGTGTAAATTGAAGTTTTGCTCTTGATCTGTACTGAAAGCTGTCTGCAGTTGTGAATAGGACTTTGTGGCTGGGAGGAGGTTATTCAGAGGCAATTTTCTGTGCTGGCAGTGCCTCACCTTCCTGTGTTTCATTGCCCGCAGGAACAAGTAAATCTTTAGTAGTTTGGCCCCATGGGTCACCTATGTTCAGCCTGATCTTTGACCTTCAGGTTTCAGACGCAGCAGACAGAATGCTTTTGATTGTTGGCACTGTAAATTACACGTGCCTCCTCTATGTTTATAGGTGCCTTAAGTCCCTTATTTTATATTTACTGACATTTTGTGAAGATGTCACCCTTCTGTCAGGCATTTGTAGAATCGCTAGCTCAGCTGGCTCCAAGTGATCTCTAAATAATTATGACTACTGACAGTTCTTGCTCTGAGTCCTGTGTGGACTGACCATTTGGAAGTGAAAAGTCTCAGATTCAGATCTTTTCGTATTCCTTCTTCAAGACTTGCAGTATTTCCAACGGACACAAGTTCAGAATTAGAACAGATCAGCTTACTGGGTGATCAGCTGAAAGGAAAATACCTTGCCAGTGTGGGTGCTGACTAAGCTGTGAGATGGACTGAGAGAGCTTCTGAATTAGCAGTGTATAGTCCTGTCATACTAGCCCAGTGAGAGCTGGAGATGAACCAGTTCCTTACAGAACATATGTGTGTGTTGTCACAGGCTCATAGAAGGAACAAGTGAAATTGTGGTGCGATGAACAGATGTGTCAGTGAACGATTTTTCTTCATTTAATGGCACCATTCCCCTGCTGTATACTGGGCTGAGAGAAACTTGTCACATAAGAGATGTCAGTCTCACAGTAGGCATTTTTAGCCATTGTGATTTTATTAGATGTATTTTGGTATTTCAGAGCTTCAGTTTCCAGGCTCAGGTAATCGAGCACCTAAGCTGCAAATTCAGGTTCCACTAAAAATGCATATATAAAGTATTGCATGTAGCTAGTAACCACTGATGCGAAGAAAAGTCTGATAATATGATTCAAAATTATCACAGGTGCTCTAGAAAAATAACTGTCCCTCTCCTCCTGCCCAGTATTTATTTCTTTCTGAAGTCTTAAGTTTTTGTAAAACAGGGTGGTTTTTTTTAAGGTTTGACTCACAGTTTTCTAGCACCTTGCATTGGCAGTACTGAGTGTATCTGATTTGTCTAAGGAACTAACTGACTCCTAAACATAGGCTGTACATCTGCTATAGAAAAGCATACATTTGTTTTATACATTCCGCTCGAACCCGTCTCCACTGTTCTTTCTAGAACTAAACCTGTAATCCTTGTACAGTTCAAATGCAAGCTGAATTCATGTGTGTTTTGTAGGGATTAGACACCAGGATCATGTGTTTGTTTATCTGTCCTTTACAATACCCTGGAGAGAGTTTCATTGATAGGCACAGGAATGACAATTGGGATGAAGCATGATATAATTGTGATCTGATGTTTAATGTTGTAGTGTGATATACCTTAAAGTAATTTGAAGGTAACAGGTTCTGCTATAAGGGACACATGAATAAAGAGATGAATCTATGGGCATAAGGTTAGATTGAATTCAGGAATATGTATTGACTGTGTATTAACACGAAGGCTGTGTGTTTGGTGATGTGAGAAGGTTTTCCTAGAGGCGGGGTGTGTGTGTGGTGTGCTGTGTGTATGTATATACCCTGTATGTAAGCACACGCACACGTACACAAATTGTATAGGTATGTGCACACATTTTGAGGGGTAGAAGCCACCATGGCCACTGTAAAGACAGGACTGTCTTGGTTTTGCATTCTTAGCTTGACTCTAAACAGCTTGATTTAGTACAGGATATCCTATATCAAGTGTTAATGAAGTGATAGTTTAGTTGAAGCTTGATGTAATTTAAGACCCGTTTCAGACAGCAGAACAAGGTTTTCTGGACTCGAAAGTCTGTTACCTGAATGGGATTGTAAGGTTTTTGCAGTTTTAAATGAGTTCTGCATTGCTGGTTCATTGCAGGTTTTTGCGTTAGAAGTAAAACCAGGAGGTGATTGACATTCCTTAGACTTTATCCTTAGTAGAGCTATGACAGACTACTCAGGGTGAAGCTCTGTTCTCTGTGTCTGGCTGTGTAGTTTTCAGTGAGGGTAAAGTATGAGAAATGAGATCTTAATGCTTCAGAAAGTGTAATAATATTTCTGGAAAGTAAAATGTCAGGAAAAGTCCTGGGAAGTGTCTGTTAACTGGTGTTAGTATTACGAACTCATGGCAAAATTGAGCATTTTTTTAAATTAAAGTAAAATAGGTTAATCTTTTCAGACTAATTACTCATTGAGTTCTGTTTGGTGAACCAGGATTTATTTAGAGCCCCACAATCCTTTAACTTGTTCTGTCTTATCTCTTCCTTTGTTTTATGGAAAGTCTCACAACATGTAGTAGAGCTAAAAATGATTAGGGATGAAGAAAAGTCTAATATCTTTACGAAAAAAGTGTCTTTTGATACAATTTCATGGAAAAATTTAATGTGGGTATAATATGTGGAAAGATTATTTCTCAGTTGTTGTACACAAATATAAATTTATTTTCTATATACATTCTTAATGTGTTTCTGAAAATGGAACTTGCTGTATTTCTAATTCTAATTATTTCAGAATTTATTGTTTTCTTCTTGTATCTGCAAATCTTGGTCCAGCAAAAGTTTGGATGGAGAATTTTCATTTTGAACAAAAGTTTCTGTAAATAAAAAATCCCAGTAAAAACTGTTTGGAATAAAAAATATTACATAATATGAAGTTCATGATTTCTTTTTACCAAAATAAGACCAGTAAAAGAAAGCTGTTCTTAACAGAAGTGATGCTGAAAATCCCCCCCCCTAGTTTTCATTTTCAGCTGTCATAAAAATAGCAACCTTCTCCCATGCTCAGCAAAACAGCCAATCAAACAAAACCCTTTGCTCTCCCACCAATAAAACATAAAATATTTAAAATTATGTTAAAAATGACAGACACTGAACTTTTTCAGGTGAAGAACCTGAGACAGATGCAGTTGTACCAGCAACTGAGTCCCTTGTCAGAATAGCATATTACATTGAGAATAAGGGTAAATTAGAATATTAAAATAATTATTAGTATTTGCTATAAATGCATAGGTATGTATTTACAGAAACTATAAGACATGTAAGTAACTCTAACAGACTAAGCAGATATTAGTTGCTGACATGCAAAAGCAATTTAAAAATTATACTTTGAGCTGATCTTGCTTGTAGGGTCTGTCCTGCAAACTTCAACTTAAACTGTTCTTGCAAAAGTAAGGACTATTTACAGTAGTTGAAAGGATTTAGCCTTGAAATGAAAACAAGTAGATGGTTTTATAATTCTGCTTTATGCCAGCTTGCTTTATCTCAGTTATTCAGCGTTAGACAGGTTTTTAACTACGGATCAGGAAATACGTCAGAATACCTTTTAGTAACATTTAATTGTAATTGTTAACAGTTATAGTGTGAACAAACTAAAATTAATGGGTAATAAAAACTTAGTTTTCAAGGATCACCCCGTTTTGATGTTGTCAAAATAATATTTTCTCTTCCCTTTGATTTATCCTAGTGGAAATAATTTTTATTTATTTTGCATATAATCCATATATAATGCATTTTATTTATAGAGAAGCATTTAATTTAAATTCCTGTTTTAAAATAGAAGATGTTGGAATAATGTACTTCACTGTGCTTTAGCCGTGCATTTATTCAGCATTATTTAATAAAAAGAATCTGATATACTGATGTGTGAAATAGCTGCTGCATTTCGTGAATTCAGTTCCTAGTGTTAGTATAACATAGATCTTTAGGAGCTGCTAAGCACTAAAAAAAGGCCTTACAAACAGGGTGAAATGGAAGAGGGTAACTCCAAAGGCCATTACTGGAGAATTCTAGGAATCATAAACGTTCTTAATAGTAACCAGAAATACTGTATTTAAAAAAATATTCAGGTGTGAAATACTTGCCCAGTTGGCAACGTTATTTGCAGTGTGTCTGCTTTGCGTGGATAGTGATAGCCAGCACCAAAGCTTCCCTGTGCTTTCCAAGTAGCCTCTCACCTTTCAAGCAATCGTATTCCCATGCAAAGTGTTATTTCCATTCTGTGGTTATGAAACCAAGTCTTAGGCTTCTTCTCTAGGAAAAAGTCATCAAAGTTTTGACATAATACATGATGTCCAAAACACTCACAGTGCCTACGTTTTGGCCCAAGTTGTTTGAGGGGAAATACGGACTCAATGCAAAAAGGGAAAGTCTTCATTCTTTATTTCATCATTGTTTGGTAGAATGTTCTCCATCTCCTGCCTTTGCCATTTTGTATATCCTCCACTGGCAAAGACTAATACCTGCTGACTTTTGCTGAGGAACGACTGAAAACTATGCCAGGTGAGAATTTGGTGGCAGTGGGATTTGATGCATAGATGTGAAGCAATAATACCACTCCATTTGGCAGAAACGCACTGGGACGGGAAGATAAGCAGCTCGGTTAAATGTGGGAAAGCTAGGAAATGGAGTTCAGTAAGTGCTAATGTGCTGTTGAGCCTGAGGTGACAGAGGAGCCATCCCCTCAGAAATGCGTGTCTATCTCCTGTCACATCACCATGTGCATTTGGGCAGGAACGGAGCAATGGGAAAGTATTCCGGTGTATTCTGTACCCTGTTTACAGTCTTCTCCAGTGTCTGACACCAATGTCTCTCTTGTGCTGATAGGACAACCCTCCCCAGAGAATGACAATACAATAAAAGACCTGCTGCCAGAGGATGCTGGAATTGATCACCAGACTGTCCACCAGCTGATTACTGTGCTAATGAAGTTCATGGCAAAGGATGAGAGCAGCGCTGAGTCGGACATCAGCAGTGCTAAAGCCTTCAACACCGTCAAGCGCCATCTGTACGTCCTGCTTGGTTATGATCAGCAGGAAGGATGCTTCATGATTGCGCCACAAAAAATGCGTGTTTCCACCTGCTTTAATGCCTTTATTGCTGGAATAGCACAAGTAGGTGAAGGCACTTACTACTTTTTGCAGTTATTTCTCATTGCCTTTTGTTGAAATGGTGGTAGCACAGCTTTCTTTGTACCAAAATGATGGTTGAGTGCAGTAATCCTACTTAAAACTTCCTGACGCTTCTTTAGTTGGTGAAAGAACTTGCAAATAAGGGTGGCTTCTTGGTCTTTACTCTCAGAAGGCTCCGTGTAGCCTAATCAAGTGCTTTCTGTAGGTTTTTGCTTTGCAGGTAAAAAGGAAATAGTTAAATAGAAGTATGCTAATTTATAGCTTCCTACTAGTCTAAACTTGCTGCATCGTTGGCACCGAGATAATGGTTTTGTGTGTGTGGAGGTACACAAATACTACCACAGTATGAAAAATTAGAGACTGCTCCAAACCTCTTTGCCCTTTTTCCCTAGCTTTTGAATGCCTTACTTTCCTCGCTGTCTTTTCCTCCCTTCCCATTGAGGAAGACCTGGAACCCATGTGCTCTTGCTTGTTTCTCTGTGTGAATGGTCTGTAAACTCTTCCACATTCTTCACTTTGCGATAGACTCCTTCTCCTCCTTCCTTAGAGTGCATCAGGACTTTCTGTTCTCCCTTTCCAAAGGGGTGGTGTCACCATGATAAACTTCTGCCTATATTGCTGTGATAAATGGCTGAGCTTTGTGCCCCCTTTCTCCATCTTGGAAGGAAGATGGCAATTTCCTACCTCACAAGGATCTTCTAAGGCTCAGTTAGTTCTTACTGATAAAGCAGTTGGTGATGCTGGGCTGAAAAGCATTTTACACTTGCCAAGTATTCTTCTTATATTATTTGCAATGAAACATTATCATCATTTCCACACTTTCCTTATCACAGTCTCTCATAAAGGATTACCACAGGGGAGACAGAGGGCTGTGATTTCAGATCTCCTGCCCCAGCTCTTAAAATGCTCGCTGTAACCTTCAAACATTGCTTAAAGCTATACTGGCCTCTTCTGTATCTGCAATTCTTACAATGATTTTCTGGTTCATACATTGGAATCAGTGATTTTTTGAAGTCAGTTGGAATGTAGACACTTGGGTAAACTTCCACAGTCATGGAGAAGTTAGATATCCATGTTTCCACAGGCAAATAGAAGGTGTTAATCTAAACTGGGTAGCTGTAAATGCATCCTGATCTGTTATCTCAGAGCACTGTTGCTGTGTTCTTAATTGTCTTTCATTTGTACGGTTTTAAGCTGAAGCATGTAAAAGGAGATTCAGGCCTGTTGTATTGAGAGTCTGGAAGTGGCAGTTTACATCACAGGGTGGTATCTTCCATATTTTTCTACATGTTTTCCAAGTCTGGATTCCCAAACTTCACTGATCTTAATTGACCTGATTTTCAGAAGTACTACTTACTGTGACTCTAAATATCAGCCCCTGCCTTTCCTCTTCCACCTTTAAAATGTCTCAGGATAGCTGAATCCACCACTTCTGTTTGAAAAGCTTCGTAGGTGAATCCTGGCTCCCCTGATGTCAAATGAGGTTTGAGAAGGTCAGTAGGCCAGGATTTTTCTCCGTGTAGGAGACATCGAAACTTTAATTTCTATTTTGGGGGGATTTTTTTTTTTTTTCTTAGCTGCAGGGCTGCTTTGTGTTGGGAATCACCTTTGCTACAAGAGAAATGCAATTTGCAATCCAAAGATGCGCTTAAAGAGTGAAAATTCAGTATGGAGCTCTTAAGTTAGCTATTTCAGTTACACTCCCCACCCCCAGTCATAAATACTCACTTTCCCCAGTTGGCTTCACAAAGGTTGGAATTGGGTTTACTTGCTGGTTTGTTGATTTTGATTCCAAGCTTGGTTGGAATGGTCAGTTCAAGGAAGAAAGAAAAAAAGGGAAAAAAAAAAAAAAAAAGAAAATTTCTCCGAGTATTTTGCATCACAGAATCTGTGTATTTGGAATTCTTGAAAGCATAAAATGCCTTTTTCTCTCCCCAGCAGCAGGAGTGGCCAGGTTTTGGCGTTCGCAGTCAGTGCGGTGTTGCCCCGCATGGTGGCAATGTTGTACAATCCTGTCGGAGCGGGGAAGCCAGCGGTGCCTGGCTCTGCTCAGCATCCCAGCCTGAGCCCTGCTCGCCATTCGCCACGTCGTTTATTCCAGATCTGCCTGTGACAACTTAAAAAATGGGTCTGCTTAGCTTAAGACATGTCTGCATTACAGCACGTGCTGTGTGAAGGCGGGGCTCTGTCTTCCTTGTACGGATGAGTTTTTCCTAACCATGCGAAATCACGGTATCACACGCTGAGCGGACACAGCGTTGCAGGGTGGGACCATATTTGGTGATTATATATAACCCGTTCGACAGGCTAACCCTACATGGGATGGACATAGACATGGAATTCATCTGTGTAGCTCTGTGCGTGCAGCACAAAAATTTGAGACAGCTGCACGTCGAGCTAGATAATTTTAGAGAGAAAAAAAACTTCCAGTCAGCTTGTTCAGGAGGGAACTTGAGAGATGAGTTTTGTGTTTGTAAATTAGCCTCATCCTCTTGTTCTAATAAAAACAAAGCCAAAAAAAAAGACAGACAGACCTGAAGGAAATGGATGATGTGAATGAAACTGATGTTTGTGTCTGTTTAGATGTACAGGGCTCCTGATAAAGGGCACTGAGTTCACTGAAACTGCAGGGACGTGTTAGATCTTAGGGGCTGTGCTGGTGTTTCCTTGGCCTGCGGGTACACCTTCCTGGATGGCAACCAGTAGAGGTTGGCGTCAGAGACAAGGGCTTTGTGGGTCCTGGGTATGATCTAGTTTAGCCGCTGATTTCTAGACATACACCTTTAAATAGAAATAGCTAATGTTGCAAGACTGATGAGGAGATAATGCAAAATAGCAGTGGAGTTTCAATTGAAACCAGAGCTGTGTCAGGATAGTGGGAATATATGGCCACACTGCACCTAACCATCAGGATTCAGACTTCCAGGATAGGTACCAAATAGCACGATGGTCTTCAAAAGTCATGTTGGAGGCAAAGTGTATGACTAGCAGTGATAAGAGCAACCTGTCTACAGCAACACCACCACTCAAAATGGATGAGCATTTTATTTAAAGCATTTATTTCATAGAAATATTTCAAGAATATTTCATATTCTTGGATCCTTTAGGATTTGCATGCTTAGACTTTTTGCATAATGTTTGCTATAGGGAAGAGTGGACTTCTGGTCTCATTACTTGGTTTCAGGACACAGGACTTAAAAAAGGCCAACAGTTAACATTGCAAGCCTGATGAGAAAATAATGAAAACTGGTAATGCAGTGTTAATACGAAAAACCCAAAATACACAGCCCCTGCCCCGCCCCCCACCCCAAACCCACAATTGCATCTTATCTGTTAAACGTGGGATATACCTAACATGGTTTGTCTGTTGAAGATCAACTTGTGCTATAACAAAAGGCTATCCCAGCATCATATATTTTTATGAACTTGCCAATGTATGTTGAAATTTGGACTGTGCAGGACGAAAGGCTTTCAGAACACATCTTTTGTTTATTTTTACCTGTCTAGCTAAAATGAGAACATGGCAAGTGGGCAGAAAGTTTCTAACTGATAGTGAGACTTCCTTAAAAAAGTCTGTTCCTTTTCACTTAGCTAATACCTCAACTGTATTACTTATTTTGCTTTTCAACACCAGTGGATTTGATTTTGGTCAGCTAACTCCTGTGCTAATATTCTTTTCAGGTGATGGACTATAACATCAACCTGGGAAAACACCTTCTTCCCTTGGTGGTGCAGGTGTTGAAATATTGCTCTTGTCCTCAGCTAAGGCATTATTTTCAGCAGCCTCCTCGCTGCTCCCTCTGGTCCCTCAAACCTCACATTCGGCAGATGTGGTTAAAGGCTTTGCTTGTCATTCTGTATAAGGTGAGTGGTCTTAAAATGATGCTGTCCACATGAAAATTTACACTTCCGTTCTAAATTTATTACAGGGAACTCCTAACTGTACTGCAAGTGAAAGGAACTGTAAGGAACGCTTTCCTTTTGATTTGCTTACTCGCTGCATTTAATTTCAATGTCTGAAGTAGTTAGGCTTTCATCTGTTCTGCTGACCTGTTACTTCTGCTGCCTTTCACATGGTTACCTGAGGAAGAAAAATATGGATTTGAAAATAAAGTTCCAATGAAGACTATTTTGAGTAACTTAGAATTAGGTTAAAAAATTAGTAACTTTACTAGGTCAAGGGGGTCAACTTAACAGCTTGTATTCTTCAGTTGAGTGATGCTTTTTAGAAAGCGTTGTTAAAAGGTAATGTGTTTACACACTAAAATGGATCTGGGAATATTTTTGATATGCTTAAAAAGTTTCTAGCATGTCTGTAGGGCATACAAGGACGTGGAGATGCTAGAAATGAACGATAACATGCTGATTAAAATACAGTATTTTGAGAACAGTTTGGATGAGAGGCCTTTTGCATTATTTTTAATAGTTGGTTTTGTCATCTAAAAGTCAAGAAAGCAATATATTAAATGTTACTAATAGGGATTTTTACATTTTTTAAAAATAATTCTGTGTACAAAGCTGGAAACAGTCCAGCTTCTCATGATGTATTTAGAAATGTATGATCAAAGGAAGGCAAAGGGCATCCAGCTGACAATATTCTTGTCATTTTTCTGTTTTGCCACCTAAATGTTTGTCCAAGGGGAAAAGTTAGTTTTCAAGCTGAAGTTTTTCTCTTTCACTGAACAGTACCCCTACAGAGACTGTGAAGTCAGCAAGATTGTACTTCACCTAATCCACATCACAGTCAATACCCTCAACGCGCAGTATCACAGCTGCAAGCCCCATGCAACTGCTGGTCCTTTGTATAGTGACAACAGTAACATAAGCCGATACAGTGAAAAGGAGAAAGGTACTTTTAACACTCTCGTTTATATGATAGTCATTGATTTAATTAATGAAGACTTGCAAATGTTGTAAAAGTGGGTGAATATGGTCTGAACTTTAGAACATAATACTGAGAATTAACTCTGAGGTGGGACTTACCTGACCCAGCTATAGCCATCTATAGTAAAAGAAATTCACAATTTCTCTGTAGGCTGAACATAGCATAGCAGTGTAACATCTCTAGGAGGGAGCTTACCTTACACTTAGTAGTTCAGTCACCATGCCTGGATAGTCCTTGGCCTTTTCTGTGACAATATTAACTGATCATGCCCGCACACAAGGTGTACGACCAGCCTGACACCACATTCTGATTAGAGTTTTTAATAACAGGGCATAGTAGCAAATATTTGACGTTGAAAAGAAAAAATGATTAATTTAGTCTATAGTTTGCTTTTCTCTGTAAAAGGAGCTGAAGTTGACTAGCTTACATGGAAATATGTGTGATGTGAATATCTAAAGGCAGATGAGAATGGTTCAACCCTTAGTGTCTACGTCCGGTTGTTAACTCTGCTCGCTGTAGCAGAGGTGCTGTGATGGTGTGCACTGGTGTAAGGCTGGGGCTTGAAATATGATGGTGTCACCGAGTGCAGTTCCTTACAATTGCGAAGTTTATTATGTCTTAAATATTTGTGTTCAAAAATCAACAGGTTCTTTTGATGTTAATCTGTAGCTGCCTTTCAGCTGTTTTGCTTTTTAGCTGCCTATTTGCTATTTGCATCCTCCTTCTCAAAGTCTTCCTAGTGTGCAGCAAACTCCTATTCCAAAGAATACAAGCAGCACTCTTTTTATGCATGTTATTACCTTTTCCTCTTCTGCTGCTTGTTGCTCATGAAAGGATATTCAGTAGAACAAGGGCACAAAACTTTGTTTACCTGAACACTCTATAACTTGGCTCTAGCACATTAAAGCAGCCTTAAAATGGTTGTAAATGATGTATTGCATATTCTCGCTCACTTGGACGTTTTGTATTGCTAGGAGAGGGCTAAGAGTGTTCAGGTAACTGTGGGCTTACTATGAATTTGTCTTTGTTTAGAACTGAGTTAATGAATTAATTCATAATGACTTAATAATGTGAGGGTAGTAATAATACAATTATAAAATACATTTAGTTTATGGATTGATTCTGAGATGTTTCTAAGACAAAACGAGGTGCCGAAGTACTCGGCTTGCAGTTCACAGTAAGTGCCAAGTAAGGTTTAGAAAACATGGTATTCCAGTCCCACATCCAACGCTGATTCCCTGGGTGGCCCTGAGTCTCACTTGATCACTGTTTCCCTGTGTTCAAAGTAAGGAGAATAACGTTTACTTGCTTTCCAAAGCTGTGGTGAGGGGCTTTGGGCTGCTCAGAGGTAAAGGACCATAACTGGGCAAATTTTACTCTGTAAATGCTGACTTAACTGTAGGGATGATTCTCCTCTTTTGCTGAAGTGCTGCAGAAAAATGAATGTAGAAGAGTTTTATTGCACCTGCAAGCAGCAGCCAATATAATTCCATAGGGACTTGGAAAGTTGAAGCCTTTCCCACTATTTCTAAGGAGCCTTGTTTAGTCTCTGGTCGGGTAGCGGGTGCACTGCTGTCATCATCAAAGGTGGTGTTTAGGTGACCAGCAGATGACAATTTCATTGTCAGGCAGTAGGGATCTGCATGCTGAAGACTGATTTTCCCACTACTGAAATTTTTTCTTAATTTTTGTGCTAAACTTTGTTGTTGGGATTGTCCTGGTTTGAGGATCATGGCAAGCATACAGACTGTTGCAGAGATGATGATAAATGTTGTGAGAAGAAGCGTTTGTTGCCAAGGGGAAGAAGACACATAGGGCATGATGATAAAAATGATCTCCCAACTTATTAAACCCAGTCCCTGTAGAAATTCATACTATCAAATTTGATTGTTTCTGGATTCATCGTATCAATTAGATATCTTATCCCTGATGCTTTTTGGTGGCAGTTCCATAGCTTCCCATGTAGTAGAAACTTCACAGCAATTTCAGAGGTAAAGATATTAACGTCCAGTTTAAGTCTTCAGTTTTTGGGTGTTCTAACTCTTTGGCTTACTTGCCTCTTCACTCCTAAACACCAAATGCATTTCCTCTCCATGTTTGCTTGCTAGAAGAAAGAAGGCGAGTTTTTTTGTTTCTTCTCTTGAATGCTTTATTCTCTTTATTGTCCCAGTAGTGTTTCTTATTTCCTCGGAGATGAATCACTAGATATGATAGATATGGATTTTTCCTTTTTTTCTTTCTTTTTTTTTTATAACCATTTCATACAGGTGAGGCGGGTTTTTTTTTTGTGGATAAATAGATTTGGATCTTTCTTTCTCTCTGCTATTTTAAACCAGCAGGTCTCAAATTAGAGCATAATGTTTTACTCTTACTACTTAGATCAATAATCTCATAATTCATACCCTTAGGTCTTATTCTATTACTGTTACCAGCTTCCCAAGATCATCCATTTATTCCTTTTTCACTTTCCTATTTTGCTGGTTTATTACTGACCTTGCGGTTCCTGTACTAATTTCAACTTCGTTTACCATTTCTCATGGAGCGCTATAGAAGTTATTTACTCAAGTCGGTGTTCAGATCTATTGTGTTTCTTCCATCTAAAGAATCTGTATGATTATCAGAAAAAGATATAAAAGATCAGCTTGGAATGGTAAAAGCTTTAGTATACTTTTGTTGCATTGTAACCCATTTTTCAGTTATCTCTATCCTTTCTGACCTTAATTGAAGATGTAACAAGAAGGGCAGTTAACCTGGGATATAAATTTTCTTGCAAACTTCAGATGATTCTTCATTTTCCAATTCAAGTTTAATTGAAACTAGCTGAGGTTTTGTTACATAGACAGCTTTTCATTCAAGGAATTGCACTCTCTTAAGAGTAATAAAGTTTTTTCTTTCTCCAGCAGAGGAAGACAGTGTTTTTGATGAATCTGATATTCATGATACACCAACTGGACCTTGCAATAAAGAATCTCAAACTTTCTTTGCAAGACTGAAAAGAATTGGTGGCAGCAAAATGGTGAAATATCAACCAGTTGAGATGAATGCTCAGAGAAGTATGAATTGTTTTGTCGGTATAAACTCACGCAGAAATACAATTTCCTACTCTTAGTTTCAAGCTACCACCTTTCTTTGTAGAGTTTGTTGCACTGCCTAATTTGAATACAAGCACTCTGTCTGACTTTTGAGAGCAGGTACTCCTCATTTCCCTGAATGAATTCTCTTACAGGAATCTCAAAAGTAGGCACTCCAGAATAAAAATACCTAAAATCAACAGTTGTTTTCTGAAACTTTAAGCTCTTTTGACTGTCAAAATATTTAAGAGGATTGGTTGCAATTTTCTTCCACCATTGGGCTGAAGATTTCTACTCAAATTTATTTTTTCCCTAGAAATGGATTTTTTTTAATGAGGTGGGACTCCAGGGTAGGCAAATTGTTGTTGCTGCTGCAAATATTGTGGTTTTCCATTAGTAAAAAGGGTCATTCGGTGGTTTCAAAAAATAGGAAGGAATTTGTTTTCAAATTTAGGTTTCTGAAATGAATACCCTTAAAAAAAAAAAAAAAAAAAAAAGAGGAGATTTCCACCACCACCCACCTGCCTTTTTTCCTTTCAGGTTTTAGCGCAGGGAGGGGGGAATGATTCTGAGTAGAGCAAACATCTGCTTTAACTTTTCACACTGCTTTTTTCGCATGGTGATTCATATGTGGAGCATTTTGAAATACGGGCTTAATAATGATCAGGAGTATTCTGGTTTATGTGAAAACGTTTTATTCATAATAACAACAGTGATAACCTTTTAAAATGTTCTCAATGAATGTGTTCGCATAGCAAAAATACCGATGCAGTGGTAATACCAGCAAGTACAACTGTGCTCACTTTACTCCTCCCTAGGATGGGGAGGTGTGACTTTGTGGTGTGATAGTTGCAAGACTGTGCTGAGGTCTGGGATCACCGGGGGAAAAATTCCCTGAACGCCTGTCTGAGCTCAGGCTTATGCTGCCACATCCTCACTGCTGTTGCCACCGTTGCTTCTTCAATTAGAAGCATCCATTTTAAGCCCACTTTGCTGCAGTAAATAACATGTAGGTGTACTCTAATATATGCTGATGTCCAAATGATGTCCACATCATTTGGAAACATCTTCAGAGTGGTCTGTATAGCTCATTTCTTCTTTCATCTCTCACGCCTAATGCAGCCATTCCAAGTGCCTGTAGAAATTACTTGCCTCTGCCATCTTCTTTTCAATACATAAGGTTAAACAGCCTGTCTTCGGGGTGCATCTGTCCAGGATGAGTAGAATTTGGATAGAATTTAGATAAACCCTATTATTCAAATCGTAGGGGTTTTGTTTAGTTTTTGTTCATGGTAAAAATCTATGTAATGGTTTTGAGGTTAAAAGAAAATTTGGAGCATTTTGACTAATACTGGGTTTGTATTTGAAATGCCAGTCATGTTGAATTGTGAGATAAAGATGAAGATATCTGCCAGAAGTCTCCAACTGAGGTAGTATTAGCTCTTTCTGTTTTAATCAGGTGAAATAGAGCTCGCTGAATATAGAGAGACGGGGGCCTTACAAGACAGTATCCTACGCTGTGTGAGAGAAGAAAGCATTCAGAAAAAAAAACTGCGCTCTCTAAAACAAAAATCTCTTGATATAGGGAATGCAGACTCCCTGTTGTTTTCATTAGACGAACATCGCAGGAAGTCCTGCATAGACCGATGTGATTTAGAAAAACCACCTGTCCCTGCTGCTTACGCCATACACAGGCAGAGTGATTATGGACGATCTCGACAGAATTCATCTACTAAAGCTGAAAATATAGAAACACAAGAAAATCTTCCTCGTACAGAGAGTTTCCAGGAACCAAGGAGACCTGTCATACCAGAAGTTAGGCTAAACTGCATGGAAACCTACGAAGTGAAAGGGGACTCTCTGGTTAAACCTGCTGGTCCCAAGGAAGATTTAGACCTGATAGATTTGTCCTCTGACTCAACGTCGGGTCCTGAAAAGCATTCAGTGCTCTCCACTTCAGATAGTGACTCTTTAGTTTTTGAGCCACTTCCTCCCCTTAGAATAGTGGAGAGCGATGAAGAAGAAGAAACAACAAACCAGCTGAATGATGAGGTCTCGGGCAAAACTGCTGTTTCATCTCCCTCAACCCCTATCAATGTCTCTGCACTCAGCCTCAGCACAACTCCGCTCGTCCAGTTCAGCATTGAAGATTGCTCCAAAGACTTCAGTTCTAAGGATTCGAGCAACAACGCTTCAGCAGGTATAGAAGAGATCCTTTCCACTTCTCCCAAAGATCAAAAGGACTCTTCAGAATTAGTTAAGTCAGAAGGACTTCAGGACATGTCCTGTGGGAATCCACTGACACTGAAACAGAAAAGGGACCTGCTGCAGAAGTCATTTGCCCTTCCAGAAATGTCCCTTGACGATAACTCCGAGGTCGCCGTGGAGGAAATTAGACCTAGTGGAGTAATTCCAAGCCCAAATGTAAAGACGGTCCTTATTAAAGTCCCCGAAGATTCTGAAAACCAAACAGAAAGTGATAAACTTGATACCAACACAGAGTCTGACACTGAACAAAACACAGAGCAGAAACAAGAAGAGGAGACTGAGGAGTCGGAATTTAAGATTCAGATTGTTCCTCGCCAGAGGAAGCAGAGGAAGATCGCTGTGAGTGCTATTCAGAGAGAATACCTGGACATTTCCTTTAACATCCTCGACAAGCTGGGAGAGCAGAAGGAGGCAGGTGAGCTCAATCACTGACCCGATCAAAAGGCTTATTACTGCGTGAAGGTTTTAGTAACAGAGCAGTGTAAGGAGAGATGTTCCTGTCTATAGGCAGAGGTGTGTATGTGTAGCATCTGATGTGGTCTGAGCTGCTGAATGCTCTCGGGTGTTTGTTCCTCACAAGGAATGTACTAACCAAACAGGTATTGTGCACGTCTGAGGGCCCATTTGAAAAGGAAGTAAAGCTCAGTGACAAAAATACTGGTTGTGATATCTAAGTTAGGGAGTGAAACCAAAAATACTGGTTGTGGTATCCAAGTTAGGGAGTGAAACTCTATGGCCTTTTTTTGTGGGGAGTCAGAAAAATTGTCATACTTCTGTGCCATCCTATACTTTCCTATTACGATATTCCACTTACACGAGGAGAAACATTCAGTGTGATCGTAGTTGTTCTGTTCCCTGTATGTTTCCGGCCTGCGGTTACAGTAAGCTGAAGAACCACTGGAGCTTTGTAAAAACAAGGGAGACCCAAGTGCTTTTGAATCTTTCATATAGGTTCTTGGAGAAGAATGGTCATGAAAGATTTGTGCAATTAGACTCAAATGCTTTTTTGATCATTAATAAGGGCCAGTTTTCATGCAGTAACTAACACTGTCATCCTTGAAACTGCTTGGAAGGGCTGTCCCAGTTCTGAAACACCATGTGGAACCAAGAATTACAGCATATACAATGATCATTTGGTTGCATGCGTCCAAGTATGTCATCCGAGAGGAACATAAAACGTTTGCAACCACTCATTAAATACGCACATTACAGGTTGATACAGACAATTCAGATAACTAGGTAATTTAGTGACTTGGGTGGTTTAATGTATCTCTTATGTTCTGTTTTGCTTTGTTTAGCCTTATTGATTAGTTTATTTGAGAACACATGTGTTGTAATTCATTTAAGTAGGCTTAATATCACCATCATAATGGACTGATTATAATTTCAAAGTCTTGTTCAAGCTTTGTCAACCTATTATACTTCCACATGTTTTAGAAGGGCTTCTGATATAACTGATCTCTGAATTAAATATCCAAATGAGTTGTTTTTTCAAGTGCACGATGCTGGGCTGCAGAGCTTCCCATCTGAGACTTTTTACAGATACATACCCATTTTTATAGGATAAGCTGAAACCAGCCATCAACACTTGAATTTATTTTTTTTTTTGCTTTATTCTTCCCATGTTAACAGTGTTGGTTATAAAATAAAAACATTAGTTTTAATGGCTTATTTTTCTTTTAGTGATAGAATTGTAAGCCCTTTGAATCTTTACGATCAGCTGCTAGATCAGCAACCTTTTGAATGAAAATTGATAACATGTTGGAGATACAGCTTTTAAAAGATGCTAAGCTGTCAGTTAAACTAGCTTTACATCAGTGGTGCCTCTCTTATTTCCATGTTGGTGGCTCTGATAGTCACTCTGTGACTGGGATCAAAATCAAACTCTATGTAAATTTATTAGCTCTGAGCTCTAAAGAGCATAGGTAGAAATTGCCTTTAAAAATTAATTTTAAGCAGTAGATCCCTGTGCCTCTATAAAAATTCTTATGACACACACACACCGAATCCTTTTAAAACTGCTGGGAATGCCAGATGGTGAATGGATGACTGAGAAGATGTGAAAAAGACATCCAGGGAGAAGGTGGATGGAAAATATTTATTGATTCTAAATACTGAGAGTTTAAGCACAATTTTCGCATGCAGATCCTGCTGCCAAAGGACTTTCAACACTGGAAATGCCAAGAGAGTCATCATCTGCACCGACCCTTGAAGCGGGTGTCCCGGAAACAAGTAGCCACTCTTCCATTTCAAGTAAGTTTACCTCTCGTTTAAGGATTAAATCTAAGTTGCTGTATTTGTGCGTCAGATGCATATCATTTATGCTAAATGCCTTCCCTTGAATTTCATTGATTATTGGAAGTACAGCTGTGTGTTGGATATCATTAGGTCTGTTAAATCTCTCATGGTCAGTAGGATTTTAGCAGTTAATGGCTGCAGGATTTTCTGTTGTGACGTGCCAAGTTTGACAAATGAGGTTTTCTTGAATTAGAGTAGGTAGCAGCTAAAAGCAGTATTTCACTAAAGCTGAATGTTTATTTTCCGGTGAGAGAAAGCTTTGTCAACTGTCAGTGCACAGAAGCAGAGGATGAGAGCTCCACAGGGCTGTTACTATGGTCTTCCATACGTTTCTTCCTGTACCTTAAGAAAAAAAAGCCCTTACAATTTTTTGTAAAATGCCTTGAAATGCCACTTCCTCAGCTGCTTGCTGAAATGCGGTAACTATTAATCTGGGAATCCCATACCTATTTCAATGGAAAGCAAATACTAACAAAATCCAGAATGGCACGTCCATCTAGGGAATGTTAAGTAACACATCTGAAGGCTGGTGGGGCAGGACTCTGACTAGTAGAAACGGGAGGGGAAATGATGCCCTGGTTTGATACCACTGAGTTGCTAGATCAGCTCAACCATCTTGCTGAACTGCCATTTCAGATGGGTGTAGAAAAGTTAAATTTTAATTTCCGAAGTTCAGCATCTGCTGATTTCTTTGAAAGGAGTATTTGGCCTGTTAAAGAAAGGTGTTATTTTAGATGTGCTAGGTGAGTACTCTGAATCAGATCATTCCTCTCCAGTTTTACCACAAGCGTCTCGTGTCATGTGCATCTTGCAGTCAGAGTACATTGGTTGGCCACCTGGTGATACAGATGTCACTTACTAAAGCATCTAAAGAGGCACCAGTTAAGACCTACCTCGCTGATTTCACTTGAGCGCTAGGTGTTCCTGTTAATTCCAGTATATGACATCGGGAACGGTATCTATATGATACTGAGCCTACATTCCTTTGTAAATACTCCTTTCCTCTTTCTGTGTGCCTCGGTTTCCAACTGCAAAAAGGGACATGAATGCTTCCATTGTGTCTCTTGTCCATTTCGACTGAAATACATTTGACGTTCTACTGCGTGCCTTTACAGTGCTTTGTGTAAGAAGCCCTGATCAGGACTGTGAGCACAAGGCACTTGTGTAACACAAAAGCATCACATCATTACTTGTGCAGCCAGTGCCTGGCTGCTGCGAGCATACAGCTTTAACTGGGATAGGAAGATTTTGCCTTTGGACTGCTCTTCTTGATGAGAGAATTTCAGGGATAATTGACCAGATCACTAGCTAACATATGAAAGGCTCACCAGCTACTATATGAAGGTTACTGATTTTTCTGGTGGTGGTTAGGTTTCTTGTAGAAAGCCTGATCAAGGAAAACTCCCCTCCCTCTGCCACTAGTCAGTCGTAGGCACAAAGAGTCACGTGCTGGTCCGCAGCAATCAGCCTGGCTCCAACACTGTTCAAAGGCAGACAGCTCTCTGGGGTTTCTGGTTTTTAGATTATTTTTTTTTTCCCCTTTGACTTATCAATATTTGAAATCACGACTGTCCTTGAGAAATCAGGTAAATAACCCTGGAAATCCAAACCTGCCCAACAATAGCCTGATTATGTGAAATATGCATGAAATTTTTTTAATTACAATTGCAAAAGCTGTTAAGAAAATTCAAAGAGATAATTTTCTGTATTTTGACAGTCATCTGCACTCCAAGCAGTCTTGTCACTTCTAATGTTAATTGCTGTTCTTTCATCAGGAAATTCTATGCTTGATAAAGTGATAAAGCATCTATTTAAAATCCTTGCCCTGGAAACGATGGAAATTCTATTTTTCTCCTAATTCGCTGTGAAAGGCAGCTGTAATATAACTTTTAAAAGTGAAACATGGAATGGTCTTTTGGTCGGGTGCAGTTCCAGAAGTGCGGTTACACAAGGACTGCTTTGCAGCAATGCTGGAGAAGTTTGTACTTGGACAAAAATTAGAATTTAAATTCACTGTGATATGTTGAAAGGATATAATGAGGGAAAACTTAAAATACTTAATGTAATCAAATAATTTCAGTGTGCAGATTCCCACTGAAGTTATCATTGTGTTTATTATTACTCGGGGCCTGTATTTGTTTTGTTAAGGAGTACTCTGCTTTTTCTGAATTTGAAACTCTCAGATAGAAACACTAGAGCAAGTTTGGAAGAAGGCACTCAACCCCTTGGAGCTTTCTGAAAGTTGTAGTTTATCCCTTATCTATACCTCATCACAGTTAATAATGTGAAATGCTGGGTTTATTTTCAGAGCTTAGCTGCGTATGGTTTGGAATTCTAGAACAGAGCTACCTGATGCTATGTTAATACTCTTTTTAACAATGTTGAATGTATTTGCAAGTGAAAATAATCATTATGAGAAGAGTTTGCTTTGTTGCCCCTTGCTTTAAGGCCCTGTTGAGGAAAGCACTTAAGCATATATTTAAGGCAATATTTTAAAAGCTTTCCTGCATGGGAGGTGCGTGTCAGAAGTCTCCCATGCCTTGTTCAAGCAGGGCCTTAAAATTCTGTCTTCATACTGTGAAGAAAGATTTTGATTTCAGTGGTGGAAATACGTGGCTCAGACTCCACTGTCAAAGTGAATATCTTATGCTTGTTCAATTTGAATTTTCTTACGAATGGAGAAAAAAGTGAGAAAGTCAGGAGTTGTATATGGTCTGTTTCTTCCTCCGTTTAAGCACTGAGAAATACATGACCAAAAAAAAAAATCTTGAATTTTAAATCCACAATTGTGGGGGTTTTGTCTGCGTGAGTGTTACCCAGCGAGACGCATCTCTTAGAGCAAACAGTAATATCCCTTTCAAGAAGTACTGTAAATACTCAGATGAGGAAAAATAGAATGCTTGTTCAGTGAGCGTGGACGGAGCAGCCCTCCATACTTTGCTGGGAGGACACCGAGTTTCCTTCCTTGGTACGTTGGATGCGAGTGAGGTTCATGTATGCGTTTGTCACCTGTCAGCATGGGAATTTTGGGGTAGTGTGTTACACTTCACAGGTACCAAGTGTTTTGAAGAGCTTTCATGATATTTGGAGACCAAAAGGCACTGACAGTTGACGCAAAGGATGAGATCCTGAATCCAAGTCACGTGTGACTGATGTCTTTGGGGCCAGATTTGTAACCTGTGTAGTTGCGTGAAAAGTGCATATTGACTTGAGCGAGATCCTTAGAGCAAGCAGTCATTGCCCTTTCAGTATTTATCTCATGCTGGCTTGTAAGATCAGGAAATAAGAGTAGTTTTACATGTTGTCTGAGCCGCTGAAATACTTTTGCATTTCTGACTTGCAGCTCAGTTCAGACAAATGAAAAGAGGCTCTTTGGGAGCTCTGACAATGAACCAGCTAATGAAGAGGCAGCTGGAACACCAGTCTAGTGCTCCCCACAATATCAGCACTTGGGATACTGGTGAGCTGCATTTATTGTTCTTTATTTCTATTTCCTAAACCAATTACTTGCAGTATCAATCCATTAAAAAAGTGGGTACTTCTTTTGTACCATTGCAGATAAGTAATCAATTGCAAGTCTAAAGTGAAACTTCATAGTGAGTACCAGATTCTTACCTGGTGTGAAGTGGAATAGTTATGTATTTGGGAAGTAGTCCCTCTGGTACAGTGGTGTCCCTACAGTTTTGCTTATTACTTGGATTATTTAGGGCCTCACTGAATGAAATGGAAATAAGTTGATTTCATTAGGTACAGGATTTCATCTGTGGTGCATGGAATAATTTATTTGCATGTGTGTTTACAATAGCATTGACACACCAAGGAGTTGTGCCTTATACTGGCCAGTTTTATCCGTCTTTAGAGAAGTTTCTGCCAGATCATGCTGAACACCTGAAGTTTCTGTTCACTCACTGACCTGATTTTTCTCCCTTTAAGATGAATGCGAAGCAATGAAAACTGAATTAAGCACATCATTTGCTCAGTAATTAAGTGTTTTTTCTTCTATAAAAGATGTTCTGTTGTGATCAAATTCATAGCAGATGTTGCTAAACAGTTCGTTTATTCTAGTTTATCATAAACGATAGATATTTTATTGACCATCTTGATATTAATGACATTACGGAATCTTGCTTCTTGGGGTTTTATCAGCAGATCCAGATGCAACTGGGGAAAGGAATGCTTAAAACGTTATATGAACTTAGCACGCTGAACGAATGTCTCGCCAGCAGTTCTGGACAGCTGAGTTAATTTTTTCTTAATTCAGTCTTCAGTGTTAAGTTCCATCAAACTGCATCTTGTAGCTGAGGAATGGCTGAAGGTATGGCATGTAGTTCAGGGTTATCCTTTCTAGTCCAGTCTGCTGAGTAGCATGCTCAACCTGAAATCTTTAAATCGTAAAGATCAGAATTTGCCAATGACAACAATGGATTTTTTTTTGTCCTATCAGCAGGTAAGTGTATTTATTGAAGACACTTAGCTGATATCAATGAGTTTCTCAGGTGAGGGTTTAGAGCTGAAAAAGTTATTGCTTTCATTCTGCAAGAAGTAGTTAACTTGTATTCAAGAAGAACAAGTCAGTACTCAAAACCACTTAGGAACTCTGTCTTGTTAATCTTGTTCCAGGTCCACTAGTTTTCTTCACAACATCTATGACTTTTTCCTCCAACGTGCATTTCAGCTAAAGGCCTCCAAGCATGGAGATACAAAGTAAAATGCACTTTTCCAGAAAGCTTTGCATCTCTCAGTCTCTTTTTCATCCCCTAGTTTCAAAGTAAAATTATTATTTGGACAGAAGACAGGTTTTGTTTTGTTTTGGTTTTTTTTTCCAGGACAAATGCCCAGTGTGACTATTTGTCTTTTCAATGTCACACTACAATTTTAAGACTTACAATACTCAGGTGTAACAACTAGGAAATAGTCTTATGCTACATAAGCATATGATGCGTGCTTGGTTCAGGCATACTTTATTTTTTAATTTATTTATTTTTTATGTTAGTAAGTAGCATGTCTCTCTCATTTCTTATTTCAAACCACACTTTTCCCAAGCTTGCTATCTGTAAAATAAGATCATTTTGTGTCTAGCTTCTGTCAGTACAAACTATACCTGACTTCTAGTCTCTTGGTATTTCTAAACACTCATTTTGTGACTCATACGTTCCATAACTTGTTGAATCTTTATGGTTAGTGCTTTCTTTCTTGTTTAATGACACTTACTTTTCTAAAATGCCTTCTTTGGCATTAGGTTATCTGTGTCCTTTTTCGATTGTGGAATTCTTTCATCTTTCTCTACCTCTCTCTTCCCNTTTCTTTTTTTTTTTTCCCAATAGCTGCTGTATTTGTCTTTCTGTTGTTTTAACTGTTTAAGATGTGTGATGCTGGTTACAGATGCTGGATCCGTAGTTCTGGAGAATGAAATTCTCTGTTTATTCACAGAGCAGATACAACATGGCAAGCGGCTGTGCAACGTCCCTGTTTGCCTAAACCCCGACTTGGAGGGACCACCGCTAAGAATCAGAGGTCAGTTCAGTTTCCATTTGACCTGATCTCTCCGCTAAGACTGCCAGGAAGGTTTTTTGGTTAATACAAAATGGTGCCAGATTTTATGTTCCATTCAGCTGTATTAAAGCCTTCAACTGTCCTGCAGAATGTAGGTTATTGAAAAATTATTAGACAAGACATTTCATTCAAAACAGGGACAACCAATAAGAAGAACTGGCTTTCTGCTAGTGCTTGTTTTGGCTGTCAACCTGGAAATAAAAGTCTCTGTATGCAGAGTGTGGTTAAATCTCATTTCTTTATGAACTCTCCTCTCTCACAGCTGAAATACATCCAGCCTTGCAATGGGGCAGTGACCAGCCTTCTTTGCCTAAATCATGGTTTTTTCACTACTGTTCAGTGCATGAGAGAGGACATCTTTGAGTAGTTAAGTCTTATTCCAACGTTGTAACCAGCATTATGACAACTTTTAGCATTTGTGTGCTGCGGTGGGATTTGCATCCAGAGAACACGATAGTGAAACTTCCGATGTCATGGTTGAGGTTTCTTTATTCATTTGTGAGGGGGTAAAAAAACTGGCTAGAAATATGTGAAAATCTACAAATACCTTGCATTCTGGATGGTGTGCTGCATTACTGAAGAGTATTCTGGACTTCTGGAGTGTCTGCTCACATCCAACAAAATCTCAGGGGACAATTATGAAGTACTGAACTCTGTATGCAAAAGAAATATTTCCTTCCATACTTAGTAAAATAATTATTTAGAACCTATGTTATTCTTGTGTAATGGGCCCTCATCGCTCTATATATTTTGAGTTCAGAAATTGTGGGAGCTTCTTAAATTATTTTGCCTGAGAG
This sequence comes from Chionis minor, assembly GCA_013398295.1. Lineage (NCBI taxonomy): Eukaryota > Metazoa > Chordata > Aves > Charadriiformes > Chionidae > Chionis > Chionis minor. The sequence goes on from VZSF01000994.1 coordinate 597,164, forward strand.
CCGATGTTAAATTTGCTACTCCTGCAGAAACTGGGATTATCTTATCAGAAACTCCATCTTATCAGAAATAGCATCTGAACCTAGCTAAGGTGGAGAAGCTTCCTCTTGTTTCCATAGTTAATTATTACCAGAACAGGCTAATGGTAATATTAAATCTGAATCTGCAGACTGAAACAACCAGCAAGAAAGTTGGTAATGGATTACTTAATTTGTGGTTAAATTGGCATGAAAAGGGCATTGGTACTCTTCTAAACATTTGTTCACAAAATGAGCTTTTCATAGATCAGTCTTTGGAATGAGATGCCCTTGGGGACAGCTTATATACATAATGATGGAATCTACCAGCTGAACTCCCTGGATTAATTACTGGAGCTGAACTGTATGGGAACAGGCGTGAGGCTCTGTCTATCATCAGCTACTTGTGACAATCAAAGGAGATAATTTTCTTTAAGAATTGGATCTTTTTTTCCTGTCTTAGTGACCTGGAGAATGAAACTGCTAACAATATTTAAATGATCGTCACAAGGCATCTCAGATGAATGGCATAGCTTGTACATCGCAGTAGCATTGATCCAAGTTTCTGACGGCTCATGAATGAGTCTGATTATTCTTCTTGAGGTTTTCTTAGCAACCAGACTAGCTGGAGAGTTGCCACTTCTGTATGGTTTTTTCTGCAATTGCTGTTGTCTGCTTAATGAAAACAAAGGCACCAAGGGAGGAAATCCTCCATACTGGAGAGATGTTAGACTGTCAGACTACTGTATATTGCTGTAATTCTGGAAGGCTGAACTTGGAGAAACCTAGAGTTTAGCTGTTCCATTATACATAACTTTTCCTATTAAAACAAGCAACTGGTGGAAATTAGGTGCACAAAAAGTGCCAAAGGCAAAGGGAGCCCCGTATGTTGGCATGTCACAGTGGCTATGCCCCCAGCTGAACAGCTTGGCTTCAGAGAATAAAGATGCTTGTGAAGACTTTCAATGGAAAGTATTTCTAATCACCTGCCCTCCAGTGTTCTCAGTGTTTCTCAGCTCCTTGCAAATTATTTCTTCTAGCTGTCCTTTCCTGATTTCTCTCCTATGTCTCTGTTAGGGGTGGTATGAGTAGATTGGTGACCTGGTTTTGAGACATAGGAACTTATTTCCTTCTCCATGTCACCGGGAACTATGGCAGATTAATTCCCCAGAAGTAGGGGGCAGCACTGTAAATCTGCTGCAATCCAGTCTCATAGCAACTGTAGCATCATCCTCTCTCCCTAAAAAATGAGTACATACAATTACATTTGCCTTTCTGCAATTTTTGTTCTTTGTTATCTTATTTCTAACGACTCTTTTTTTGTAAGTGTGTTCTTTTTTTTAATTGATAGTTCTAGGTAATGGGAATAATCTGTCAGAGGCAAGGAATGTGCTATGTATCCTTTTGTAGACACACTTTACTTCCAATTTCTATGCACCGTAAAACCATTAAGACTCTTCTTTAGAAGTCTGCTCCTTAAGCAGTTTGGATTTCTGTTTAGTGATTTTTCTTTCCTTTTTTTAATTTATTTTTTTCCCCCTAATTGTCTTAAGGTGCCACAAAATCTAGCTTGCTGTCAGCACCCAGTATAGTCAGTATGTTTGTACCTGCACCGGAAGAATTCGCTGATGACCAGCCCACTGTGATGACGGACAAGTAAGTTCTTTTTCAGTTCCTTTCAAAGAACTGGTTGAACTTCAAATAGGTCAAGTAAAGTACAGATATACGTTATGCAAATATAAAGTCCATTCCATCATTTATCTCTATGCTAAGTTTTTCAATTAATTTTTTTACCCCAAGGTGAACATTTTTTAAATACTGCCAGCAAAATGTACTTTAAATTCAGTACAAACTGACACAGTGCAAACTGTGTCAGTTTGCACAGGCAAAATGATGACTCAGGCTATTGCGTGTGCACGGAAGGCAGAGGAAGCACTTTCCATCCTATTTTAAATCAATGGTTCCTTGTGATCCATCAGAAACCACTTTTACCTTAGGAAAAATAGAAAAAAAGAACCTCTTTTTTAAAATTCCTTTGGGTTTCTGTTGAAATAGGTAACTGTTGAGGTGTAACCATGTGTAATCGACATTGCATTTTAAAAGCTGATACTCACTGATCCCAAAAGCTTTTCAAACCTTAATTGGTTGGGTAAAATGTCTCTAAAGGAAGTGTTAAATGTAAGTGTACTCATTTAATGGAGAAGTAAAGCAGTCAGCTGGGACCCGTGCATTGATTTGGTCAAAAATTGGAAAGAGAAACCGTAAGTTCATGCTTGTGCCCCCACGCTCAGTCCGGTAGACAGACATGCCAGGGTAATCACTGGAGAAAAACAGGGCCATTGTGCAGGCTGTGACTGGAAGTGGACCTTAGTGTGTGACAAAGCGCAGTGTCCCAAAAGCTAAGCTTATCTTTGGCACTTCCTTTGGCCATTTCCCCAAAGCTCTAGCACCACCTATTAACATACAGACCAGCTGAGCTTGACTCTTGTGACTTTGTTGGCATATTTTCTTTCTGTTAAGTAATAAAAGCAAGAAAATTGGCTGTACAATTCCATTAAGTTAAAATATCACAATCTGTTGGAGTCATTAGCAACTGATTGATCAAATTAAGCAAGCCTTCCTACTGGGCTGAGATAAGCCAGTTTCCCACATTGGTTTGCCTTTTTCGTAGGTTGTGAAAGCCTGTCTCATCTCTCCTAAATCTGACACCCCCTTTATAATTAGACATTTTGGAGCCCTTTCAGAACTTCATCAGTTGTCTTTGAGCATTTCAGGAAGGATAAGTGACTCAGCAGCAAATCTGCCCTGGGAAAGGAATCTTCTCTGAAATCTGAGGTTCTGTGCCCCTGAGAGGTCCTTTCATTTCTTTCTTAGTAGCCATAACTGCTGTGGGAACCAATCAGATTATTGTTTCCTAATTGTATAATTTGTTATTCATAATTCATGACTGACAGGAAGGACAATGTGAAATTGTTCCATCTCTCCAAGATCATCTGTGAGCGTCACTGTTTGTGTCTGTGCTGCTCACTAGAAGGGTGCCAGGGACTTGAGCCCTCGATTGAGCCCAGTTCGCACGAACTGGCTGGTGCTCACGTTGCTGAGGGCTTAGTCGTCACTGCTGCAGATTTCTCTTGGATAGTGCAAACTGAAGCAGTCCAATGCAGTGAGGGAGCTGGCTAATTACTAACAAAAAACCCAAAAACAAGGCCTGTCCTGTGGCCCCCTTTCATTTGTCAGCGAAGAAACAGCCGGTGCAGCTAGTGAGAAGCTTTATTAATGTTTGAAAGCCATAGACTGTTATTAATTATAGAAAGATCGCAAGTACATCATCTTTCTAAATAAATTTTGAATAGAATATACTAAATAATAGTACTTTAAAAAGACATAATTATATGCATATATATATATATAGTAATACTGTGCTTGAAATTTGCTAACGTCCGTTTGTAAAACTGTTCTTTGTAGGTGCCACGACTGCGGGGCTATTCTTGAAGAATATGATGAAGAAACACTAGGCCTGGCCATAGTTGTGCTCTCAACCTTCATTCATCTTAGTCCAGACCTGGCTGCTCCTCTGCTGTTGGACATCATGCAGTCTGTAGGAAGGTAAACTCGGGCCTTTCCTTTCTCCCATGGGATCGAAAAAAATTTGTGCCTGGAATTGGGTTTACATAAACTTCACTATATGAAGTTACGCATTTTAGAACTCTTAAGTGAATAACATCGGGTTCTGCCTGCTTTGTTACTCGTCGTTTCATCAATTTCTTATGTAACTTTTTCCACTGTCACTTTAATTTTAGGCAGCTCCTTTGATGTCCTTCCCTTTTACTGTCCAACGGGAGGTTCTGGGTTGGGAATCTCCCCAGTTTGTCCTACCGTAAGCAGTGATGTAAAGGATTAACTCAGTTTTTCTGTAGTACCCTTATCTTCCTTGAGTGCCCTGTTTATTACCTGAACTGCATTTGATGCAGCATGCTGTGTGGTGTGCTTCTTGAAGCTTCTTGATCCTGTTTTACTTGAAGAAAAATTTACTGTTAGTTTTTATTTCTTCTGCTAGTTGCTCCTTGAACTGTGTTTTTGGCCTGCCGCCTTGTGGTTTTTACTTGGAATTTATGTGCTTTTCTGCTTTCATTGGAGACATTACTTCAGCTTTTTGAAAGAAGCCTTCCTTTTTCTCATAACCTCCCTCACCTTTCCTTTCTTCTGCTCTCTTGAAGTCTTTCTTAACAAGTGGGGCACCTTGGCCCCATGCTTCCAATGTGATGTTCTTAAACAGCTTTTGTGCTTCTTGTAAAGACTGAATTCTCTTGGATATCCCCTTTTTGCTACTTTGACAGAATTTTTCACTTTTATGTAGTTCCTGCTTATACACAAATGTGGTCAGGTTTTCTTAATTTTGCTGCTCCGGGAGAACTGTTGACTCCTGGGTATGATCATTCGTTAGCATACCTGAAGCTCTTCAGGCTTTTCAACCATATTTTGTATGCTAATTAAGACTAAGTAAAGCATTGCATCTCCTTGTGAGGGCTTCCTATCCAGCTGTTGCATGACATTGTCTCTGATAAGGTCTTAAACATTTGGTGTCTATTATTTTCCTCTTGTGACTTTTACCCAGTGTGCATGGGATAATTGAAGTGCACCATTACTATTGTATTACTTGTCGTTGCTGCCTTCGCTTTTCCCACAACTTCCTGCCTCCATGGTGGGAGGGATGCATTGGGGGTGTTGCCTTTTCCATGTTCTTTTCAGTGACTGAAGTTGAAATTGCTTGTCTGTGACTTCTGCAGGGGTACGGCTCTTCACAGCCCTGCCTCTCCACTACCTCCCAATTCCATTTAAACACAGCAGCTATCCAAGTCCTCCATTCCCATTAATTGCAAGGCAGCAGTTCCCTGCTGTCACTGCTAATGAACTCTGATGGAGGCAAAGTTTCTAATCTAGACAGATGCTATCGATTCTGTGTGATTCTTGTACTACAGCAGTACTACAGCCACAGAGAGTAAATTGTTTGGAAGATAAGTTGTCAAAGGATGAGGGCCGAGTGCGCTACCTTTTTCTGTGCTTTGAGGAGGAAATGCTGCATCTTTGGAGTGAGACAGCTGATTGTTTTAGAGCAGCAGATGGCATTCAACGTGGGGTGTTCCTGGTAAACGGCCTGTGTTGGTCCTACTGGCTGCCATTTCTGACAAATTCTAAGGCCAGTAAAAGGCTCCCCACAAAGGAATTATTTTGAATACATACAAAGTAAGTAGCATATATGTGCAGAGGGGCATTCAGGTGCCTCATGTATATAACTGAAGTTTCAGTGTGTCATCAAGTAGTGCCATATCATTACTTCTAAATACCCATCTGACAGCGGAGGTGAGAATGAATTGGACGACTTGCATTTTTATTCTTCAAAAAAGAACTGCTTTCATTCTTAGAAGAGGAAACAAGAAGTTAGGAAATCCAGGGTCTTTCAGAATACCTACACAATATACGGAAAGATTTTCAAAAGTTATTTTGAGTACCCTCAGGTATAGACAAGCATCTGTTGGGATTTTCAGAAGAGAAGTAGTTCAGGTTCAAGTTACTGACAACTAGAGATTGACAAGTTTGTACGACTCTGGCACGCACTTAACTTTATGGTCTAGGTCCAGAATCAAGATTTTTGACATGTTGATTCTTATTTCATTGATCTCCATGAGATTTAGCTTTCCAAGCATAAAAGCCTTGTTTCAAAACAGCATTTAGGCTCTTGAGTTAGTGAGGAGCTTTGAAAAGCCTAACTTCTGTTTTTAACATGCACAAATAGGAGCACATCCATTTACTGTCTACTGTCCATTTACTGTTCTGCTTTGTGGTCTGCGAAGTAGAGGTGATGATGGGGGTTCCTGGCCTTGGTGCAACAAAATATTTAGGTAAATTTCAAAATGTTTCAGATGTTCTCAAGTGTTTAGTGTAGTTCATGTCTCATGAAGTTTTTCCAAAGTTAAAAACCAGATGTTTTGTTTATCATAAAAACCCACTTGCATTATTGCATTCAAAGGGAGAAAAAAAACTTTGCATAGGACTTTGATTTCTTTTAGAAGAAATATTACATGCTGTTGTATTTGTGTGCTTCAGTAGATTTTTGAAAATAAGTGTCATGTCCATTGGGCATGCGATTCGTCTCATTGCATTCTGCAGAAATCCTCATGATCGTTAATGTAAGCAGATGTTACAGTTATTCCACAATCAAGACCTGTATTGCTTGAAGGTAGCTTCAGACCTGTTTTCACCCAGAGTTAGCTTTGCACACCAGAATTAATATATTGTTTTTTAGTGTGGACTCCTCTTAACAACAGCAGTCAGGGACTCTAATGACTTTTTCTAATTTATACTGGGACAATTGAAGAGAATATAATCTTCAATCCCCCGCAACATGTAGCCTGACATTATCACACTGTTGAAAGTATGCTGTATCCCCAGCTTGTCTTGCATCATTAATGAAAATCGCTGTCCATTTTGGTTTACATTGATGCATTCGACTGAGCTGCCTTTGGGTCCTTTTTGGATTTTTGCAGCGGTGACTAGAGAGGGAACTGTCTTTAGAACAGAGGCTGACAGGGTTGAACAACAGCTAAATTAGGCCTAAACAGATCGTGAATCAAAGGTAAACATTGAAGGCCAGATCATCAGCAGATGTAAATTAGCATAGTTCTATGAAATTTCCATTTAGACAAATCAGCTTATACCAGCTGAAACATTGATGCATAGCAGATGAACTAAAAACTGCATAGTATTTTGTATGTAAGACACGCTTCCAGTATACATCTTTATAATTGCTTTTTAGTGGCTTTTAGTATTAAAGGTGTATTGCTGTGATATTATAAGCTCTTATTCTATTTGTTTACACGTCCTGGATATTGAAGCGCATGATTTTACTTTAAAATTGTGTTCAGAATTTTCATCACTGAATGAAAAGCCCATATTTAGCTTTAAAGTCTGTATTTAGGTACTAAAATCAATGACCTGATTTTTGAGACTGCAGTATTTCTTGTCTGACTTTGTAAAAGCTTGTAGGTACTTAGTGTCTCTGAAATTAGGCCAGTCATTTAGGTGCCAGAATCTGGAACTAGAAGCCTGACTTCAGACTGTCAAGTAGAGAATTTTGGCTTAGTCTATGTTGCTGTGTTAATCAGAAACAATTCAGTCAGTAGGCAGCTTCTGGCAAACTTTTTTTTTTCCTCCAAATCCCTCTAGGTTAGTAATTATCCATGATGTGCGTGTAAGGCAATAGCTTTATTTCATTATCTTCATGCTAGTACAGGGAGGCAAGTAGAATTGTCTTTAGAGCTGTTAAGTATTTATGAGACTGCAACGCTGAACAGAGCTTGTATGTTGTGCAAACATAAAATCGCAGAATCACAGAGGTTGGAAGAGACCTGTAAGATCATCGAGTCCAATCATAAAGCTAACGCTGCCAAAACCACCACTAAATCATGTCCCTCAGCACCACGTCTACCCTTCTTTTTAATACCTCCAGGGAGGGCGATTCTGCCACTTCCATGGCCAGTCTGTTCCAAAGCTTGGCAACCCTTTCAGTGAAGAAATATTTCCTTGTTTCCAATTTAAACCTCCCCTGGTGCAACTTGAGGCCATTTCCTCTTGTTCTGTGGCCTGTTCCTTGGGAGAAGAGATGGACCCCCACCTCACTACAGTCTTCTTTCAGGAAGCTGTAGAGAGTGGTAACGTCTCCCCTCAGCCTCCTTTTCTCCAGGCTGAAGAACCCTGGTTCCTTCAGCCACTGCTCATGAGACTTGTTCGCTAGATCAGCTTCATTGCCCTTCTCTGGACACGCTGCAGCACCTCAATGTCCCTCCTGTAGGGAGGGGCCAAAACTGAAGGTGGAATTTCAGGTGGGGGCCCATTTTTTTACCCAGCGAAGCATCCGCATGTCCAAGCCCTGAGCAGCCGGTTCCTCCAGGAGAATGCTGTGGGAAACGGTGCCCAAAGCTTTACTGAAGTCTAAGTAGACAACNTTTCAGGAAGCTGTAGAGAGTGGTAACGTCTCCCCTCAGCCTCCTTTTCTCCAGGCTGAAGAACCCTGGTTCCTTCAGCCACTGCTCATGAGACTTGTTCGCTAGATCAGCTTCATTGCCCTTCTCTGGACACGCTGCAGCACCTCAATGTCCCTCCTGTAGGGAGGGGCCAAAACTGAAGGTGGAATTTCAGGTGGGGGCCCATTTTTTTACCCAGCGAAGCATCCGCA